>JADLZL010007482.1:32500-52694 GCA_015844335.1 Chrysopogon serrulatus | reverse complement strand
GGAAGATTGGAATGGAGGGCAGGCTGCCCGCACCGTGTGGAGGGAGGCAGCGGCGTGGGCAGTCAAGCGTGAATGGAGTTCGGAAAGCAAGCTAGGTTCGAACCTTTATATACGCAAGAAAGGTGCATTCACCATTTTCATCCATCTTGATTAGAAATCAACGGTTAGAAAATTGCGGGCCGATAGGCTATTGGGCCGTTGGGGCTGGATTTTAGGTTTCCTTTTTCCTTTCTTTAACTAGAAGTACAATTAATTGTCCCTTAAAACTACAGTTAATAAATACAAATCGAATATTTAAATTTATCTCTATGATCTTTGTGTGGGTCCAAACACAAGTTTAATATAAACTAGACTATGTCATATCAAATAAATTATATAAGAAGACGTATTTCATTTGACCTCACTTTATAAAAATTAGTGAAAATAAAGTATTTTGTTAGGGATTACTCAAAATTGAATTTTGTTCCAATTGACCTCACATCCTAAAAACTAGAGTACATGTCATACCAAATAAAGTATGTTTGAGCTACTTAAGACATCGAAACAGATAAGTCACTTGAAAACCCAACAATTGTATAGTCACAGCTGTTTAAAATGGTGCACGGACTTTGTGAATCATGTACAATATGCTGATGTTGAAATGATTTGAAACTTTTTTTCAATCATGAAGTACTAGAGCATGGCTCTACACCAAATCTTAGATCTTTCTGATCAAATTAGGTAATTATTGAATTTATTTATCGCTAAGGTGAGAAATGTTAGCGAAGTTACGCCTTGAATATAAGATATTTTACCATATGCCTCGATGAAAACTAGTTCTGTAGGGTTGTGCAACTAAAATAGCGAATTACCTTTGGAAAATCTAAAAACTTAGTGTTTCCTCGTCCTGGCACATGCAAGCTTGAGAAAAAGTTGAGCAACTTATGACATCGAAATAGACATGTCACGTGGAGACCTGTGCTGTAGTCAAGGTTCTTTAAAATGATGCATGGACTTTGTGAATCATATCCAATGTGTCGATGTCAAAATGGCTTTTTGAAACTTTTTTTGCATGCATAAAGTACCAGAGCATGGGTCTACACTGAATCTTAGATTTTTCTGATCAAACTAGGTAATTATTGAATTTATTTATCGCTAAAATTGAGAAAGGTTGGAGAGTTATGCCTTGAAAATAACAAATTTTATCATCCATCTCAATCAAAACTGTTTCCTGGGCATGTGAAATCTAGTGTCGAAATTTGGCACTATCTCGCTTGTTTCTCGGGTAGCCTTAGTTCAACCTACAATTAGAGCTTTTGTTCAATATTTGGTACTGGTGTTGGATTGGATTCCTACATGTTACAAATTTTTTTCAATCCATATCATATATATGCAAAATATATTTTACAACTGCACTTATATATATAAAATATTTTTAGTTTTACGATAAGCATCATATACATGCAACAAAATAATTTAATAAATATAAATCGCCTTTTAGGTTTCTGTTTTTTTGCACTTATATTTTTTATTTTTCTTTAAGCCAAATACATGATAGTGGGCCCATTGTTTTGGCTAACTAGAGTATGACAATTTTTAAATCATACATTATGACCGGTTTCTGATAAATTGTCACGAGTTAGCGGCCAAAATATCCAATGGGCATATTGCATCGCTTAGTGACAATCAGAAATCCACCGAAATCCGTCACGGATTAACAAGTTTCTTGTAGTGTTTGATCATAACCTCATTACTAAGCCTACAACCAACGAGAAATCTTATGGAGCACAATTGGGTTGGGGATATATGGATCTTCCGATAGAGTTACGAAAGATAACCAAGGGAAAGATCACAAGATATATCTTAGCGGTATAATTTTTACAATGGATTATGACTAGCAACCTCGATACCGCCATCGTTTAGCAAAGACAACCATGTGTCGGCGCCCACAAGGAGGCCCTAGGTTCCTTCACGGCACCATAGAATGCTAATTGTAACACCATTACTGATCTTACACCCAATAGAAAATTTTTAAATGGCACAGATTTGATCATAAGAACAAGAACCATTTAAGGAAGGAATAGCAAACAAGAGTAGTCACAAGATTTGGAGTCAACAAGGGTGTGACTCGAAGGCCAAAAACACAGCACCGAAGAACATTGATTAATTGTTGAAGACAAGCGAAAGGGAGATTCGGCTTTTATTTCCACGCACATCATGTGTCCATCGAGGAAACTATTAGGTAAGGGATTAAGATGAGACTTCGGTCATGATAGGCAAAATCGTGAGACTAAGATTGATAAGCATCCCAAAACTTAAGAAGGTTAGTGATGGATTTAGTAAACCCCATGGGTAGAGAGACGATATATCAAGCAAGGGTTGACTTAACATTTAGAGATTTAGAAACAATGGAGTTGAATTGAGTAAACCCCAAGACAAAAATTTGACATACCAATTAGAGATTGAGTTGATAAGGTAATCGCATGATTCGCAAACGAAAGATTCCAAGATTAGACCATGAGGGATTATCGTTGCACTAGATCATTATTTGGATAAGGAACCAGGGGTCCAACTTGGATTTGGGTATGGTCTCTACAACTAGCGAAAAGCAACCAAGGTCGAGGGACTGACGTTTAGCAAGATCCTAACAGGATTGGTCGATCATGCAAAGGTCTTCATCAAAGGGTGTAGAACATCGACGTCAAACACAAACATGCAAGGGTTTGGCCTAGGGCTTACGGTTCGAACAAGGGCATAGGTACAGTCTTCGCAACACAAAGATTCAAAGGTTAGCAATCATGTCTATAGTCTCATGTTCCTAAGATGTAGAACCTAGTCGGAGACAATAACCATGTGATTATCATGACAGGAGCGTTGTTCTAAGATGAGCTATTCGACACTCATGTGCGCACCGAGGACAAACGAGGCTACGACTATGGCACTAGTTAGACAACAAGTATCCACCCAAACATGACAGCTTAACAAGCACTTGAGAACTTAAACAATGGGCTTAAGCAACCATTCAAAGCACAAACTCACACAAAACAAGCACTCATATGCAACAACACCATACATTGACCTATTTACAAAGATCAATCAGAAGCAAGATATGCTACCAAACAGTGGATAAAGCCAAGTCTTTTTAGGTGTATGATGATTTGTAAGAAAGGTCGCAAAGGACCTAAAAGATTTTGGTCATGGCTACGCCAAAGACACAAAGGCATTCTATAACAAAAACTAGTATTTATGATGTTTCACACACAGCTAGCAAACACACAGAGCAACTCAATATAACAAGGTTCATAAACACTATCAAGCAACCCTTTCACAAACTAGGACAACAACGCAGCAAGCAAATGTTTAAGGCATAAATAGAGTTCTAGAGATCCAAACAATATGATCCTTAATTCTAAGGAAAGATTATCAACTGATCTAAAACTTTCTTATTATCATCCTTCCATAATTCTTATAGCTAGCAAGGGCAAACAATGCAAAGATGACAGCTCTGTTCAGATCTGGACAGATTCAGCCATTCTGTTTTACAAGCTCATAACTGGAGATGTAGACCACCAAAAGTAGTGATCAAAGACATTTTGGAAAGCTTAACAAAAGTACTACACTTCTTATATTAATGCCAAAACATGGTTCAAAAAGCACACAGGTCAAACAAACCAATCAATCTGATCTGTCCAGAGGATATGCAAAACTGGATAGCAACGTTGTAAAATCTACAACTCCTAAACCATCAGGCCTAAAATCATGTAATTTTAGGACATGAAAGATAATGAAGTTAGCTACAATTTTCGTGTTTACCACATTTATAGAAAATACTATTATCATCACAAAAATATTGCTACCATAGAAACTGTCCTTGCAGCTCACAAGTTCAATACAATACCAAACAATGTTTTTCCTTGTTCTATTAGCAAGAGATCACACAATCATGTTATTCTAGTAGCACCAATAATTATTACCTTAGATCACAATATTTTAGTTTACTCATAAGGTAGAATAAACATGAGGGTCCTAATTATTTAAGTAAGATCCAAAGTATCTTTGTAAAAAGCTTGATGAAACAAAATATTCGCCACGAGGCTAAACTAAAGAACATCGAAGTTCAAGTTTGTAACCTCAACTCTTTACATCAAAAGTAAGCAATAATTTTACTTAGTTAATTGACATTAGAAGCATCACAAGACAACATCTACACACTCATTCACTAACAAGCTTTCACATACATATAGCTATGGAACTAATATGAAGATAACTTGAAAGAGAGAACATGATATTATATTCAAATGAGCAGGTATCGGCTTCTATCAAGGTATCACTACATGTTTTAGTTTAAAAAGATCAGATTTTCAGCCACTACCAACTTGTTATGCAATTCCATCGAAAGCAAACATACCATGCAGGGGCTAAGCGCACAAGGCTAAGCACACACCAACAACAATCATTCCAATTCAACAATATAGAACAAAGTATTCTTGTCTACTCCACATGGAAAAAGATAGTAATATTACATCAATCACAAATTACTTATTATTGAAAACAAAGGTGAGAGGGAGCATAGTTATGTGCAAAGCAACCATCATGATGATGCATGCTTCGTCCTATTCGTCCTCATAGAATTGCCGGCCTGAGGTAGCAATCACGTTCTATATCGGTGGCACAACACGCGCTCTCGATATATAACTAGTCGTCATGCATATTTAATCTGCAAGCATTCGTGGTTAGCGCACCTGCAGAAAAATTTCATTGCAGCCCAACAGTTCCCACAATATAGCACAAACAACAAAATCCAAGGAAAGCAAGAAACTAAATACTTTCCGCATGCATGTCCCAACATACACACTTCAAGATCACAACTACCCTACGCAGATATACCCATTAATTAAATACTTTCATAATTGCATGGTTTTGACATGACAATTATTCCAAAGATCACAATCTAGCACTTCCCTAGACCGCCGGTTGGACGATCATGCTCTCACATCTTAACTTTCTAATGCACATATATGGCTAATTCATATATGTGGGCTACCTCCAAAGATTTGACCACAGGGGTAGCCGTAGTGCGGTCATCACGCATACATACCTTGGCCTGAGCGTAGATGCAAAATTTAAAACCCCCAAGTTAGTACTTAGATAGCCACCTAAGAGTCCTTATTTGGACATAAAGGATTTGACCACCGGCATACTTAAGTTTTAAATTTAGATTTGAACACATCTACATATATATATATATGTATAGCTAATAGTTTTGTCAAAACTAATCTTTTGTAAACAAAAGCTTTTGTTTTAAATACACAAATGACATGTTTAATGTTGAATCTTGCTCATGCCACCAGAATGTAACCGTCCAAATTATAAGAGCACAAGTATAAAAACAATCACCGGTGACTAAATTTTCACACTTGAGCCCTGTCCGGGACCAAAATAAAGGCCCCCCTAAGGAAGGCCCAACAAACGCAAATCTTAGCCCAACAAGCCACCCACTGATCAAACTGGGCTACGGCACCGGGCGCACCGGACCAGCGTCTTGTCTCCGCCCACCCGAGCACACTCCGCAAGGGGCTCGGATGAGCGCCAACTCTCCGTCCCCGCCCGAGCCCCCCACGGATCGGCCTCCGGACGGAAGCCGACTCTCCACCCCGGGCCCAGAGCCTCGGCGACAGGCCCCTCGACGGGGGGGCTGATTCTTCGCCCGCCCTGAGCCCACGGCGGATAGGCTCGCGAATAGCCTCGGACAGAGCCGACTCTCCGCCCCGCCCGAAGCCCCCGGGCGGGGCGGAAATCTCGGACAGATCGCGCCGCACTCCCGTGTCAAACTAGGGCTCGATGTGACATATATCCACCGCCGCCTTCCCACGTTGGACTCGTCGATGACGCTTAGCCCTCGGCAGGGGATGGGAGGCGTCCCGCCACCACTCTGCGCCACGCTCACGATTACGCGAATCCCTACAATGGCGGCCATGCTGCCACTGTAGGGGCGACATGATGACTAACCTTCAGAATAGGTCCCATCACGGGAAGTCCAAATACGAAGACATGCCGCATCCCGGGAGCGCCGGCGCCACCCTAGCACGGGCGTCGAGTCTTCCGGTGCCCGACCATCTGTGCACCCAGGCTTCCGAGAGCCGTGGCAGACGAAGATGGCCCCGTGCGCCAGATCTACGCCGCCACGCCCGTCTGCGACAACGATGCCGCGGCCCTCGGGAGCCCGGACCAGGGTGAGTCAAAGCCGCAGCAGGCCACGGCGCTGGGCACGCCATCATGACGCCCACGCAGACCCTGCAGAGGCGCGACGTCCCTCCTTCACCAAGAACGAGGAGCCGACTCCACGAGACGGCGCCCGCCATTGACAATCTTGGCGCCGTACAAAGACGAAACCACTGCCCTCACCCGGGGCCTCGCACAAGGAGAGGGGGGAGCCCTAGGCCTCGGGGATGAGGCGGCGCCCCACCGCCCGTCTTTCCTATTCAAATATCTGTCTTTGCAAAGCCCGTCCCTCCCCTTCCGGCTATAAAAGGGAGGGGACGGGAGCCCTTCAAGAAACAAGTGAATCCTAGGAAGCAAGTCAAGCAATCTCCTTGACAAACACACACACACACTCACTCATCTCACTCGAGACTTGGGACAGTTCCCTCTCTCCACTTGCTTGTACACCCTACCTACAGGCACCTTGGTGCAAGATAATACAAAACCTTCTTGTGTCCTTCTTGTACACCATCCGGAGTTGGGAGCACGCACGCAAATTCACTCGTTGGTACTAGAACCACTAGTTTTAGCACCGGCAGGTTGGCGCCGCCAGTAGGGATTGTGCGTGCTTTTCGCTTTCCTTCCCGCCAAAACTCGGGATGGCCAGAACGACATTTTCGGGCGGATTCCCAGCCCTAACTCCACTCCACTCCAACCGGGCTGGAGCCGGGACCCCGATCCGTTTGGTGAGCTTCGAGTTCGTGTCAACCGGAGTCCAAGACGACATGGAACTTCTCCCGGCCGGAGTCCGGGGACCTCCTCACCAGTCCTCGGCGGACTCCATCACCCGTTGTCGCAGAGGCGCCGTGGCGCTGCGTTCCCGCCGCGCGACGGACGTACCACCACGCCCGGCCCGTCTGGAGGAGGACCTTGCGGCGTTGTGGCTGGGCGACGCGCCGCCGCCGTCGCCACCACGCCAGCCATTTGGCACAGGTCAACGCTGTTGCCACGTGCGCACGTGCGTCTCCTCCGTCATGGGAGCCCGGAGGGAGGCGTCCACGCCGTCGGCCGCGCGCCACGAAAACGCCTCGGCCGCGGACATCCCCGCCGGATCCGTCCACGCCTATGAGGAGTACCTGGTTGGCGGGAGGCGGCGGCGCCACTCCGGCGGCGCTACATCCACCCGATCCGGCGCTACCTCGAGGACACGGAGCCCGGTTCCTTCCGGAGCATGCCCTCGCTTTCGACTACCCCGGTTCGACTCCCCGAGGCGACATGTACGATCCGACTTCGTGAATGCTTTCACGTGGAGATCGGTGAGCTTCAGCGTGGCGGCAACGGCAACGGCAGCGGCGACCCGGGGCCATGATCCCAGGCCCGCCGCGGGAAGCGACTCCGGCGCGCAACCCCCCGAGGACCCTAACACATCCCAGCCTCCCGGCCGAGGGTCCGCAAACTCCGGCACATGCGGGCCCTCCAGGGACCGGGCGAGCCACCGGCTACCCCTCAGAGGCCACGGCGTCCCCGCTATCGAGCGGGATTCTGGGAGCTTGGGGACAGGCTCGAAGCGCCAAATGCTTTATTACGACAGGGAGATAGAAGCGTACGAGCATGCCCACCGTCTGGCACGCAATCCTAGCCCCGCTGCTCGTCACCACGCCGCGTGGCGTCAGCGTAAGAATCGTCAACGACGAGGGGTGGAGAGCGTCCCCCATCTTCCCACGCGCCAAGTCATAACGTCGCGGCGGCTGCCCTCCTCGTCCGGTCGATGCCAGAACCATCGACCCCTGAGGGACGACGGATTCGAGATGATCTGCGAGATTATCTCGAGACCGCCGCTGTCCAAAGAAGCCGGCTTCGGCTTCCCGCATCGGACACCGAGGGATGAGGAGGACGGCAACGCCCACGACGCGAGCGAGAAGCTTCGGTCCATCATGATCCATCGCGGAGGCCGATCCGCGGCGTCTTCGGGACGACCGCTGCAGCATCGACAATGGTGACGCACGCAACGCCATCAACAACGCCGCAAAGGAAGCCGGAGCCGGGCCGGATGCGACCGCCAGCCGCGCAGAGGCGGAAGGCGCGAGAAGCGACGAGGGACCGCGACGATGCCGATCCTCCGGCCGCTAGCGCCTTCAGCCGGGAGATCCGCAGCGCACGGTTCCCCTTCCGGTTCCGGCAGCCGGCCAATCTTGCCAAATACTCGGGAGAAACGAACCCCGAGGTTTGGCTCAACGACTACCGCCTAGCATGCCAGCTTGGCGGCGCGGACGATGACCGGCTTATCATCCGCAACCTTCCGCTGCACTTAGGTGATTCGGCACGCGCTTGGCTGGAGCACCTTCCCGCCCGCACGATCCGCGACTGGTCCGAGCTAGTCAGGGTTTTTGTGGGAAATTTCCAGGGCACATACGTGCGCCCGGGGAATTCGTGGGATCTCCGCAGCTGCCGCCAGAGGCCCGACGAGACGCTGCGTGACTTCATCAGGCGCTTCTCGAAGAAGTGCACAGAGCTGCCCAACGTGGCCGGCACTGCTATCATCAGTGCATTCCTTGACGGCACGACCTGCAAGGAGCTCGTTCACGAGTTGGGCCGGAAGATGCCGACCACCGCCAACGAGCTGTTCGAGGTGGCGACGAACTTCGCCTCCGGCGAGGAGGCGGTGGGAGCGATTTTCCGCGACGTCGGCGGCAAAGGGAAGCGGAAGGAGGACAATGCCGAGGGGGAGGCAGCCCGCGGCCCCAGAAAAAACAAGAAGAACAAGCACAAAGGGAAAAAGGGCAAGAAAGAGGTGGACTCCGAGGACGATATCGTTGCCGCAGCTGACCGCAAAACCCCCCGAGGTCCCCCGGGGCCCGGGGCCTTCGACGACATGCTCAAAAAGCCCTGCCCTTTCCACAAATTCCCCGTCAAGCACACTATGGGGGAGTGCGACTTGGCTTGTCGCTTCTATCAGAAGCTTCCCCCACCTGAAGGCAAGAAGAAGAAGGAGGGGGAAAACAAAGGCGAGGAGTTCCCTGAGGTCCATGACGTTTTCATGGTCATCGGGGGACTGCCGGCGAATCTCACCCCGCGCCAGATCAAGCGCGAGCGTCGAGAGATATTCTCGGTGCATCCCGCCACTCCGCAGTACCTGCCGTGGTCCGCCGACGCCATCACCTTCAGCATCGACGACCACCCGCTCTACGTGCCAAAGCCAGGGCGGTACCCGCTCGTGGTCGACCCCATTGTCGGCAACGTGCGGCTCACCAAGGTGCTGATGGATGGCGGAAGTGCCCTTAACATCCTCTACTCCGAAACCCTCAGCTTGTTGGGGATAGAGCGCTCACAGCTTCGGCCCAGTAGCTCTCCCTTTCAGGGCGTAGTGCCGGGTAGACGCGCCTGGCCCCTCGGGCTGATCGACCTCCCGGTCTGCTTTGGGACGCCATCGAACTTTCGCAAGGAGGTCATCACCTTCGACGTGGTTGACTTTCGAGGAACCTATCACGGCATCCTCGGACGACCAGCGTATCACGGTTCATGGCCGTCCCCAACTACACTTACCTTCTCCTCAAGATGCCGGGCCCTAATGGCGTCATCACCGTTGGCTCCTCATATGAGCACGCGTTCAACTGCGACGTCGAGGCAGTCGAGCACGCTGAGGCCGTGGCGATCTCCGAGGCCCTTGACACCAAGCGTCACGCCGGCGCATTCGAACCATCCGACGGAGTAAAGGAGGTCCCGCTGGACCCCGCCTCTCCATCTGGCAAGGCGGTGAAGATCTGCGACTCCCTCGACCCCAAGGAAGCCCTCACATAGGGCGGCGAACACCGCCAGTGCGTGATGGAGTTGGGGTTGAGATGTTGCAGCTCCAGCCGTAGTACTCGAGGATGGCCCTCAAGAACCGACCCACCGGCATCCCGAACCCGTTCTCATGGAACCGTGAAGCTCACGACGTATCCCCGAGGCGGGTGCGGGGCCAGATGGTCGGCCGGGCGGGACGATCCACTCCGGGAGGCCTTGTCGGCGCGAGGGGCGGAGAAGCCCCTTCCCCACGAGCGTCACCAGCTCCGGCAACGTCACGGAGCTCGTCTCCCCCACTCCTCCACGCCGACGATCTCGGGCCTCGGCGCCATGGCAGCAGCGAGGGGGGTGGGTGCAAGCAAGTTTTCTCTCTCCTCGCCCTCTTTCTTCCTCGGCGCTCGAGCGGATGGCAATGGCGGAGGAGGAAGCAAAGGCGAGGAAGGCAAGAAGGGAGGACGATGCGGCCGCCGCACAGGTACTTATACCCGGCGCGTTTCCGTCTTTTGCATTAATTGCGTATCGACCTACGATACGCCGTAATCGATACACACCGCACGCAACCCAAAGCGACGGCACACGAGCGGCCACGGCCACGCCGAGTCTAGCGAGCCACGCTGCCGCGCGACCCGCCCGCACAAAGGATCCGGGGCGCAAGGCCCGGCCTACCACCGTGCGTGGCGCGGCCGAAAGCCGCAGCGCCGCATCATCACGTCCGCCGTGGGGCCCACGACCACACGCGCACGGCAACTGCCACGACGGGGAAAGTGGGGCCCGCCACCTCCCCGCGCGGCGCTCCGCATCCCGCGTCGGCCGCCTGGAAAAGCGCGCCCACGACAGGGTGAAACGGCGGTTTTCCTTCTTCATGAAGGAGCCCGGGCGACGGCCCATTTACTGTCCAGAGGAACGGAGGCTGCCCATCTCGGGGTTCGGCGGCCGCCTCGGGGCAACAGAGTCAGGGGCAGCTCGGACGGCCTCATACACAGCCTAGCCCCGCGCAAGCGGGGGCCATCCTCGTAGCAGCATCCGAGGCCAGTATGGCAGCCGAGTAGGGGGATCCCACGCGGGAGTGCGTCGAGCCCTCGGGACCCGGCGGACGGGACCCGAGCCCCGCCTCAGGCATACTGTGCGGCTCTTATGAACCGCGCCTCCGGGCCCAGCCAACCCCTAGCGAACGGGGCACAGGCGGTTCACTTGGATCCACCCGTTAACAGCTCACCGGACCTAGTCGTGTTCGACACTCGTCGACGATGGCACGATGAAGTCCAACCCTCCTCCCTGCGGAAGGGACGCTGAGGTGCGTAAAAGACTAACGACTGAGTACCAACCGGCTCCCCCTCAACACCACGAGGGCCGGGGGACTTACCCCAACGCGCGAACCGGCTCGGGAAAGCGTCCTGACACTCGACTGAACCCCCGGACGAGCCGATGGGCCCGGGGGCTCAGCGGCGCAGATCGTTTTTGCCACCAAAACACGAACGAGCCCTCGGACGGGTGCACATACACCCCTCCGAGGCCTCGGGGGCTACACCCGGCGGGTGCGCTCGCGCGCCCCCTGTGGGGATTGCTCCCCCGGGTATCCTCAGCCGAGGGCCTGGGCCGAGCGGTCGGCAAAGGCCCAGCCCGAGAAGACCATGCCGAGCGCCACCGAAGACCGTGGAGTAAGGCGCAAGACTCGGCATGCAGATATGATCCGCCTAGATCATCGGGCGATCAGTTTCCTTGAACCTAGGATTTCCTGGTCGGCTGGCTGTGTGCCGATCAGGGAAAGCAAGATTAGATTGATCTTGTAACCCTGCCCCCCGACTATATAAGGCGGGCAGGGAACCCCCTCTAAAACAGATGGTTCCCGATCATAATCCACAACCAGAACACAGGACTAGGATTTTACGTCACCTCGACGGCCTGAACACAATCTAAAACCCGTGTCTCGTGTTACTTTCTTGCTCTTGATCTCGCGCACCTCACCACCCTCGATCTCATCTACTACCTCGGGCACCCCCAAGGTAGGTGCCGACCAGATATCGTCGACAGGTGGCGCGCCCGGTAGGGGTGTGCGTTTCAGATCCGTCGCTGAGCAAGATGGTTACTCCTTCCACCGTCGCTCTTTCCGCCCGCGTCGGGCATGACCTTCACCGTCGGATCCATCACGTGGACCGTCGCCGCCCGAGCACGATGGCGGGGAGAACGGCCAACCCCGGGTCCCATCCAATGGAACCGGGCATGCGTCGGCGGCCGACCAGAGCCGCGCCTCAAAAAGCGAGGCCACGGCGATCCTCCCCGGAAGGGGCGACACGCTGCAGCGCCCCGTCGAGAGGAACCCCGTCAACTCCGACGACCTGATTGAGCTCATCGACCGGGTCGGTGGAGGCATACGCGAGTGCATCGAACTTCGCCGAAAACACGCCGCAGGCAGCTTTAGCGAGCACCCACCCGTCGGACCGGGATGGCAACCCGCGCGTCGCCGGGGCACCACGCCGATCCGACCACCCGCCGCCGAGGCCATCGGCCATCCCGGTGAGCCCACTGACCTGGGCGTCCCATTGCAGCCAGCGGACGACCCACCCGGGTTTGGGCCCCGGTGGTTCTGGGAGATTTCCTCCGGCACCCAAACCACTCGGCGGGACGCCATCGCAGACATCCCCGGAGGAACAGATCTACAACCATGGTGGCATCACCCCGACCGCAAGGGCCCGCGGGTACCCACCAGGAAGTAGCACGGCGACAACTCGCCCAACCATCACCGGTCGACACCCCATCGCCGACCGTTAACATGGTACAGCTCCACCTGCTGGAGGACGACGAGTCACTCCACACCATCCTGGAGGAGCAGCCCGGTTCCGACTCCGATGCCTCTCCCGGATCCGATCTAGATACATCAATCGTTGTCGCGGACCGGAACCCTCCAGCGAAATTACATCCCTCCCGGTATACCCGGCGCAGATCTTCATGCTCCGAGCGGTCTCGCGGACGAGGACCCACCGGCCGACGAGACAGATGGACATCGCACCGACCATGCGGGCGCGCAAACGCCGATCGAGCCGAACGCCGTGTGGGCTTACGAGGAACAGGAGCAGCGTCTCCTCCGAGATGCGGCCGCCCGGACGCCACCTCTACAGAACTTGGCGAGAAGAGTTCGTCTACATCGACGAACAGATCGTAGCGCCGACCCCCGAGCGCCAATCTCGCCGTCGCCGCCAACGAGCTTGAGGCGCTTGCCCCAACCCCTCGGTAAACCGGGCTAAAGCTTTCATCAAGGCTGCTCAAGTGCAGGTGAACAGGCTACGGGAGATGCCGTCCCGGATCCTCCACATCCGAGATCCGGCCGCCACCGGCTCGGAAGATCCAGACGTTCCCGCCGATCACACAATGACGGAGAGGTAGCGCAGCCGCCACAGAACAGAGGCGGCCACGACATGCCAGATCCAACTATCAACCAGCCACCCGCCGACGCCCGTGCGATCATAAATGCCGGACGTGACGCTCGCGCCGTCATCGACGCCAGACGCACCGATGCCTACAACGCCGAGATGGAGCGCCGCCGTCGCTTCGACGCCGAGCACGGGGCTCCGACCGCAACGGCGCCAGTGATCGAGGGCCCCAAGCCCCTCTCGGCACGGCCCATCGGTCCCATCGGTGGGCCACTCACTTCCGGATCCCGGAATAGTGGAGCCCTACGACGGCAAGGCTAACCCCGAGCAAAGGCTCCAAACATACGCCAGTAGCTTGGCGCTGCCGCAGGGGGAACGGAAGACACGATGGCAAACTACTTGCCTGTCATGCTGGCCTCCCAGTCCCGAACTGGTTCACGGGACTGGAGGAGAACTCCATCGACAACTGGGCGCAGCTCCGAAGCTCTTCGTGGACAACTACATGGCCACGTGTGATCGCCAAGCCACGCGCCACGATCTCGAAAGGTTGGCGCAACGTCCCCAACGAGACGCTCCGGCAATACATTCGCCGCTTCTCCACGCCGCGCACCGCCGCCGCCGCGTCAATGACACCGACGTCATCACGGCCTTCATCCGAGGCCTTACATACAAAGAAACTCCCCTCGCGAAAAAGCTCCACAGAAAACGCCCGGAAACAATCGGCGAGCTGATGAAGACCGCTGACGCCTACGCACAGGGAGAGGAGGCCGAAGGGCACCACAGAGACTTCGTCGCAGGGAAGAGGCCCATGCCCCCTCCTCCGCCGCCAGGAGCTCCTCGGCCCAACGATCGCAACACCGACCAGAGGGATCGAAGGCCGGATCATCGCCACGACAACCGCGACCGCTCGGACCGATACCGAGGACGCCGGCCCGACGTGAACAACGTCAAGTCACGGGTCAAGCGAAACCTCGACGCCGAGTTCGACAAAGTCCTGGATCAGCCGTGCCCGATCCACAAGAATGCGACGCACACCATGCGCCAATGCTACGGGCTCGGCAAAGTTTTCCGAAGAAGACATGAAGCGCCAACGCCCGCCGTGACGACGACAAAAAAACGGCGGCGACAAAGAAGATGACCCGAAACCAGACGGTACCATTCGCACCAAACACCGTCCCAAGAGCGTGGCCACGATCTGCGCGGTGGGCCACACGCAATGGAAAGCAAGAGGAGCAAGAAGCCGACCGCCGGGAGGGTCATGGCGCCTCTCCGACGAGAAAACTATCGCCCGACCCGCCTTCCCCGCCATGGTCCGACCAGCCCATCACCTTCAGCCCGGGAAGACCGGTGGTCGGACATACCATACCCCGGGCGTTTCCCCCTGGTCCTCGACCCAGTGATCGGCAACGTCCACTTCAAGCGTGTCCTCATCGACGGCGGGAGCTCCTTGAACATACTCTTCCCAAAGTCGCTCCGGGAACTCGGCATCCCGAAAGAGGCCTTACAGCCAGCCCGAATCTCCGTTACTGGGGGCATCATCCCGGACAAGCCATCGGAGCCGCTCGGCCAAAGATAACCATAGGCTGCACCATATAAACTAACAACAAGCCCTCGGACGGGTGCACACGCACTCCTCCGAGGCCTCGAAACTACACCCGCCGGTGCGCTTGCGCCGCACCCTGCGGAGTGAAAGGCCTTCAACCAAGGCGACACAAGCACCAGCCTCAGAACGAGTGCATTCACTCCTTCAGAGGCTCGGGGGCTACTGTCGGGGACCAAAATAAAGGCCCCCTAAGGAAGGCCCAACAAACGCAAATCTTAGCCCAACAAGCCACCCACCGATCAAACACTGGGCTACGGCACTAGCGCACCAGGACCCGGCGTCTTGTCTCCGGCCCACCCGAGCACACTCCGCAAGGGGCTCGGATGGCGCCAACTCTCCGTCCCCGCCCGAGCCCCCCACGGATCGGGGCCTCGGACGGAAGCCGACTCCACACCCCGTCCGAGCCCCCGGCGGGCGGTGCCCTCGGACGGGGGCTGATTCTTCGCCCGCCCGAGCCCCTCAAGGACAGGCCCTGGCGAACAGGCCTCGGACAGGAGCCGACTCTCCGTCCCGCCCGAGCCCCCGGCGGACGGGTCTCGGACAGGTCGCGCCGCACTCCCAGGTCAAACTAGGGCTCTGATGTGACATATATCCACCGCCCGCCTTCCCACGGTGGGATGTCGATGATGGCGCTAGCCCCCTGGCAGGGATGGGAGGCGTCCCGTCACCACTCGCGCCCACGCTCACGATTACGCAATCCCTACAGTAGCGGCCATGCTCGCCATCAGGGGCGACATGATGACTAACCTCGTAACAGTCCCATCACGGGAAGTCCAAATACGGAGCATGCCGCATCCCGGGCGAGAGCGCGGGCGCCACCCCAAAGACGGCGGCCGAGTCTTCCGGTGCCCCGACCACTGTGCACCCAGGCTTCCAGAGCCAGGGCAGACGAAGATGGCCCCGTGCGCTGTATCTCTACGTCGGCCACGCCGTACGCGACAACGATGCCGCGGCCCTCAGGAGCCCGGACCAGGGGTGAGTCAAAGCTGCAGCAGGCCACGGCGCCTGGGCACGCTCATCATGACGCCCACGCAGACCCCTGCAGAGGCAGACGTCCCCTCCTTCACCAAGAACGAGGAGCCGACTCCACGAGACGGCGCCCGCCATTGACAGTGCGGCGCCGTACAAGACGAAACCACTGCCCTCACCCGGGGCCTCGGCACAAGGAGAGGGGGAGCCCCTAGGCCTCGGCAGGATGAGGCGGCGCCCACCGCCGTCTTTCCTATTCAAATACTGTACTGCAAAAGCCCGTCCCTCCCCTTCCGGCTATAAAAGGGAGGGGACGGGAGCCCTTCAAGAAACAAGTGAATCCTAGGAAGCAAGTCAAGCAATCTCCTTGACAAACACACACACACTCACTCATCTCACTCGAGACTTGGGACAGTTCCCTCTCTCCACTTGCTTGTACACCCTACCTACAGGCACCTTGGTGCAAGATAATACAAAACCTTCTTGTGTCCTTCTTGTACACCATCCAGAGTTGGGAGCACGCACGCAAATTCACTCGTTGGTACTAGAACCACTAGTTTTAGCACCGACAAGCCCATATAATCCCGGTAGTCCACTTGAAATCACGAAGGACTTCAAACCAACCAACATATAAGCCAAGATCGTACTGATTCAACAAAACAAGTCACTTGTTACATCCTTTTCATAAGTAGTTCAATATACATCGAGTGCAAAATAATTATTACAACATAAGTTCAAAAGTAGCGAAAGCAAAGTAATTGAAATCAATTTTAAATACATGCCAGTACCAAGGTCAATTCCAACAAAAGCATTTAGAGATAAGAAAGATAAGAAGGATCATGCCCATGATCGTACTCCTTCGCTAAGGTAGGAGCCATCCAAATTTTGCAGTAATCATGATACATCACAACCTGCAACAAGTGGAAATAAACCCTGAGTACGAGAATGTACTCAGCTAGACTTACCCGTCATAAACCAAAAATAAAGTGACACCAAGGAGTATGCAAGGCTTTATATAAGTGGGGCTAGCTTGACAATATTTTGCATAAAAGCATAAGTGATATGAGAGCATTATTTTATTATACCAGCAGCAGATTATTATTAATCAACCTTTCATCTAGATTAGCACCTGTGCTAAGCAATCACTTGATTATATACAAACATTAATAACCATATCAGGTTTATTTCAGCTATCAACATTACCATCATCATGATCATCATCAAAATTAGAACCATCATTATTTAGTGAGTTCTACGATGCCGCAAGGTCAAGTTCTCACTATCCGGAGAGACGGCGATTCGAATCGATTCCAACCGAGCTCGGGGGTATTCCCAACACACACCCGCATGGACCTAGCCAGGGTCGTCTTAGATTACTCTTGGTACAACTTAGGCGCGGGCCCGGTTCTCGCGTCGGCAAAACCGAAAGTCGGATAGCTAGGATGTTCAAGCCATGCTAACCCAAGGACGACGCCGGGGCAGTTATACATGCTTGCCCTTGGTCTAGTATGCCGCTATCCCGCGAATTGCCCAACCGCCCCGTTTTTCCGTCTTGAGTTGAGCTACCGAGCCATGGCGGCCACTTAGCACACGGGGGCCGGGCCAACTATGTGTTGGGCTGCGTTCAACATGACCAAGATTGAAGCAACGCGTCCCAGTCCTTAATCGACTCGGATAGAGTCCACTTGTCCCCGCCCGGTCTTCTTTTATTTTAACACTTGGTTCTTTTCCACGATAGCACATATAGCCAACCGTGACCAGAGAAGTAACAACCTATATCTCGCGGATGACAGAGAATCACCCGACTTCTACCGGTCTAAGCATGTCTAAGCATTTATCTCGATTCCTGAATTTAAATAGGATTCAAGGTATAATTTGCTGGACAAGGAGAGGATATATATGCAGCAAGTGTTTCCAACCAACTCCTGTAACTTAATGCAATAAACAATATAAAGTATTCAATTGCATTTTATAAAAGGGTGGGAGACTTAGAATGCTCCGGGGCTTGCCTGGAATATGACCCAAAGTCAGTCAAGTTAGCTTGCACCAACTTGTGGAACATCTCCACTCCATGCGTGCACTCCCGGGTCCTTCCGTCTTCGGGATATGTCCACCAAACACCATCTTCGGGTTTGGCTCTCACACCTTGTCCTTCACATAGTTCATCTAACGTTACCTGGATGAGATGCAAGATGCAAGTGCATGAATAAGAAGAATGCCAATAAAAAGATGCAGCCCTCAAGCATGCAAGACAAGCATCAAGCCACACTAGAAGATAAAAGCAATTGGAGAGCAAACTAGTCACAATCATATCAAACATTAGTATAACTAGCATATCAAACATAACACCAATATACAAGATCTTAAGTATATTACTTAACCATTAATAAAGATACGAGCCACACTAGCATCACACAAAGCAACACTATAACTAAAATCAACCAATTTCTGGACTGCACACAGCGGCTACAAGATTTAGGTATAACTGGAGTTATACACATCCAAATGAAATGCAACAAGACAATCTGGAAAGATTATAAAATTATCTACAATTTATATTTAATCATAAAAGCATGATTCAATATTTAACATAGTCAAACAATTCAATCTCTCCAATCTGGTCAGGCAAATTTCAGAGAGCAGTTATTTCTGAAGCTGAACATTACACAGCCATAACTCAGAAAACATAAAGGCTATAGCTATGAAAATTTAACACAAACAAGATATATAAGTTATCTACAACTTTGTTATAGATAAGTTTCATAGCAAACATCATTTACAAGGTGAAATCATCAAAGTTCTACAAACTGTCCAGAAAGCCTCCAAATTGAATAATAGAGCAAATAATATTTCACTCATGTTTCAAACACCACTTTGGTTACAACCAATGTTACCAACAATTGACATATATTAAATAAACATCATAAAATGTAGTGGCCACTCCCAAATACAATATTTTTATACTTTTTTCCATTTATTTAAATAACAAGGTGAGTTAAGAAGCATATAAGGAACACAGATCAAAAGTGCATAGTAAATTCCAATAAAATTACAGTAGCTCAAATATATTACCAGTAGCCTACTTTATAAATTTCAGAGCATTTGCACAAGTATAGCAATCTCTACGAAAAAGATAAATTGCTACAGCAATAAACCATGTGAGAGCAAGTTAATTCTAAAACTCAATACTTTCAGTAAATACATGGTCATGTTAAGCATCCAAAGATCATAATAATATCATGCAAAGGTAGTGGAACCATATTTTCCATTTTTACATTTTTATTTCTATTATTAATCAATTAAATCTGATTCCTAGGCATGAAGCAAGATAAATCAATAACTCAACCAAACTGCATGAAATGCATCTTAAATTTTCCCCATAGCAGACACATATCACTAATAGCCTGCCATCCAAATTTCACATCATTTGGAGCACCACATCATCAGATATGAAATTAACAAGAGCAAACCCTAGGTAGCAAGGATCTATTTTTACCGCACAAACTTTCTACTAAAATATGCAATATTATCATACCACTGGATAGATCTACTCACAAGGATTCCAAAAAGTCCTCATTTGCTATTTTACGATTTTTCTATGAATTGTTACCATTTTCCAAAGATTCAACCGATTAAAGCATAAAACAAAACCGAAAAAAAAAAAAAATGGCACTGTTTGGAACTATTCATCTGAGTCCATGTCTGTGCAAATACCCCCTGATCTTTCTTCTATTTGCGCGCGAGGTCCATCTTCTTCTTCCCTTCGTACACAGACGGAGGAACAGAAGGAGGGCTGGCTTGCCCGTGGCTGCGGCTGACCGGGAGCGGGCCGGTGGCCGGCCGGCGAGAGCGGGGCAGGCGGCGCGGCGGCCTGGTCCCACGCACACCCGAGGGCGGCCTCGGCCCGGCCAGGACCGGCGCCGGTTGGCCAGGCCACGGCTGCAGCAGAGGCCCGGCGGCGGTTGCTCCAGCGACGGCGTCTCCCGGCGGCAATGGAGACCGGGAAGGGCTCTAGGAGGGGCGGCGCGAGCTCGCGAAGACGGTGCTGCGCTTGGCTAAGGGCGAGGTGGCACGGAGGAGGAGAATGATGGCAGCAGCGAGCTTGCCCAGCCATCAATGGCGGCGCGACGGCGTTCGTGGTGCTGCGCGCGCACCGGAGCCAGGAGAGGAGATGGAGAGCGAGCAGGGGCGAGTGAGGGAGTGGAGAAGTGAATAATGAGGGTTCCCAGGCTCTCCCTGCTGCTGCCTGAACAAGAACAGAGGTGGTAGGGCGCGTGGCAATGATGGTGGC
>JADLZL010007482.1:0-17500 GCA_015844335.1 Chrysopogon serrulatus | reverse complement strand
GTCCATGTTCCCAATACATTTCGGTAGGTTGATTGGTCGGTTGGTTGGTACGGTTGGGTTGCTCTCGCGCTCTGTGGACATTCGGTTAAGACAAACGGGGCGGTGGTCATGGAAGTCGAAATCCACTAAGGAGTGTGTAACAACTCACTGCCGAATCAACTAGCCCCCGAAAATGGATGGCGCTGAAAATGGCGACCCACACCCGGCCATCCGGGCGGCGCCATGCCCGAGAGCCCGGCCGATGCTCGTTGTAAATCGTGTGGCCCTCGCCTGCGTGCAACAAGTGCGGCACAGACATGACCAACCATGCCGAGGAATTAGAGAGCATCATCAAGGCAATGCTCGGGAAGTGCCAGCGCCCCCATTGCAGGTTACAAGGAGATGATCCACCCCATGAACATGGTACACCACAAGTATTGCCACCTCATAGAACGCACATGTCCCTTCTTCGGTGCAACCTCAAAACCCCAAACCTCTTTGCAACACATCCGCGAATCCCATGCGGGTGACTTCATCACCTTCAATGGAACCACGGTGTTGAAGGTGCCGCGAAGGAGGAGGGGCGACTAGTGCTTGCCAAGGGCGGCGACGAGTCTAGGGTGTTTGTGGTCTTGACCAAGCGGGGCGAAGACAAATTCGAGATCCAACCGTGTGCCTCGGCCCCCCAAACCTTCACAGGGCACCATCTCATTTCAGATGACCACAAGGATGGGGGCGTTGTTGGGCTGGTGGCTGCAACACCTAGGCCAAGGGCCACCACGATTTACGGCCCTTGGCACGGGTGTTGCGGCTCACCTCGCCCAATTTGTCCCCATCCCATGGTCATCTGTGGTATGGTGCCCGTTCCATTGAAGGTGATGAAGTACCCGCATGGGAAGGTTGGCCCCTCGGTTTGGGGTTTTGAGGTTGCTCGGGACATGTGGTCCATGAGGTGGTGATACTTGTGGTGTACCATGTTCATGGGGTGGATCATGCCACCAACCCAAAGCCACGGGCAATACCCCGCACTTCCCAGCATTGCCTTGATGATGCCGTTTGGAAACATGGTTGGTCATGTCTAGCCTCGGCACTTGTTGCCCCCTGTGGGATGTCGGCGCTAGCTTGTCGATGAGGACGTGCTACCTGGTTGATCCTGCCAGTAGTCATATGCTTGTCTCAAAAGATTAAGCCATGCATGTGCAAGTATGAACTAATTCAAACCGTGAAACTGCGAATGGCTCATTAAATCGATTATAGTTTGTTTGATGGTACGTGCTACTCGGATAACCGTGGTAATTCTAGAGCTAATCGTGCAACAAACCCCGACTTCCCGGGAGGGGCATTTATTAGATAAAAAGGCGACGCGGGCTCGGCTCGCTGATCCGATGATTCATGATAACTTGACGGATCGCCGCGGCCCTCGTGCGGCGACGCATCATTCAAATTTCTGCCCCCTATCAACTTTCGATGGTAGGATAGGGGCCTACCATGGTGGTGGCGGGTGACGGAGAATTAGGGTTCGATTCCGGAGGGGAGCCCGAGAAACGGCTACCACATCCAAGGAAGGCAGCAGCACGCAAATTACCCAATCGACACGGGGGAGGTAGTGACAATAAATAACAATACCGGGCGCATTAGTGTCCAGTAATTGGAATGAGTACAATCTAAATCCCTTAACGAGGATCCATTGGAGGGCAAGTCCGTGCCATCAGCCGCGGTAATTCCAGCTCAATAGCGTATATTTAAGTTGTTGCGGTTAAAAAGCACGTAGTTGGACCATGGGCGGGTCGGCCGGTCCGCCTCACGGCGAGAACCGACCTACTCGACCCTTACGCCGGCGATGCGCTCCCGGCCTTAATTGGCCGGGTCGTGCCTCCTCCCATTTGTTACTTTGAAGAAATTAGAGTGCTCAAAGCAAGCCATCGCTCTGGATACATTAGCATGGGATAACATCATATTATTTCGGTCCTATTGTGTTGGCCTTTATTATTGAAGTAATGATTAATAGGAACGTTCGGGGGCATTCGTATTTCATAGTCGGAGGTGAAATTCTTGGATTTATGAAAGACGAACAAGCTGCGAAAAGCATTTGCCAAGGATGTTTTCATTAATCAAGAACGAAAGTTGGGGGCTCGAAGGCGATCGGATACCGTCCTAGTCTCAACCATAAACGATGCCGACCCGAGGGGATCGGCGGATGTTGCTTATAGGACTCCGCCCGGCACCTTATGAGAAATCAAAGTCTTTGGGTTCCGGGGAGTATGGTCGCAAGGCTGAAACTTAAAGGAATTGACGGAAGGGCACCACCGGGCGTGGAGCACAACGGCTTAATTTGACTCAACACGGGGAAACTTACCAGGTCCGGACATAGCAAGGATTGACAGGGCGAGAGCTCTTTCTTGATTCTATGGGTGGTGGTGCATGGCCGTTCTTAGTTGGTGGAGCGATTTGTGCAGTTAATTCCGTTAACGAGCGAGACCTCGGCACGCTAACTAGCTATGCGGAGCCATCCCTCCGCGACTAGCTTCTTAGAGGGACTATGGCCGTTTAGGCCACGGAAGTTTGAGGCAATAATAGTGCATGATGCCCTTAGATGTTACGGGCCGCCGCAGCGCTACATGTATGTATTCAACAGTATATAGCCTTGGCCGACAGGGCCGGGTAATCTTGGGAAATTTCATCGTGATGGGGATAGATCATTGCAATTGTTGGTCTTCAACGAGGAATGCCTAGTAAGCGCGAGTCATCAACTCGCGTTGACTACGTCCACGCCCCTTTGTACACACCGCCCGTCGCTCCTACCGATTGAATGGTCCGGTGAAGTGTTCGGATCGCGGCGACGGAGGCGGTTCGCCGCCCCCGACGTCGCGAGAAGTCCATTGAACCTTATCATTTAGAGGAAGGAGAAGTCGTAACAAGGTTTCCGTAGGTGAACCTGCGGAAGGATCATTGTCGTGACCCTTAAACAAAAACAGACCCACGAACGAGTCTCTCGTGCCGCCCCCTCGGCCCGACCAAGGCCCCCGAAGCTTTGGCGGAGGGGCCGCAATGTAACCCACGGCGCCTTAGGCATCAAGGAACACTTGTATTGCCTCGCTAGGGAAATGGTCGGCTCGCCCGGCTCCCCTAGCGGCGATGATATCTTAATCCACACGACTCTCGGCAACGGATATCTCGGCTCTCGCATCGATGAAGAACGTAGCAAAATGCGATACGGTGTGAATTGCGAGAATCCCGCGAACCATCGAAGTTTTTGAGCGCAAGTTGCGCCCGAGGCCTTCTGGCCGAGGGCACGCGTCTCAGGCGTCACGCCAAAAGACACTCCCAACCCACCCCGTGGGGAGGGACGTGGTGTTTGGCTCCCCGTGCCGCAGGGCGCGGTGGGCCGAAGTTGGGGCTGCCGGCGAATCGTGTCGGGGCACGGCACGTGGTGGGCGACACTAAGTTGTTCTCGGTGCGGCCCCGCCCGCCGGCCGGCGTATCGGCCCGCAAGACCCATCTAGCACCGCAGCGCCTGGCCCGTTCGGACCGCGACCCAGTCGGAAGGGACTACCAGCGAGTTTAAGCATATAAATAAGCGGAGGAGAAGAAACTTACAAAGGATTCCCCTAGTAATGGCGAAGAACCGGGACCAGCCAGCTTGAGAATCGGGTGGCTTCGCCACTCGAATTGTAGTCTGGAGAGGCGTCCTCGGCGACGGACCGGGCCCAAGTTCCCCTAGAAAGGGGCCTTTGGGAGGGGTGAGAGCCCCGTCCCGGCCCGGACCACTGTCGCACCACGAGGCGCCGATCAACGAAGTCGGGTTGTTTGGGAATGCAGCCCAAATCGGGCGGTAAACTCCGTCAAGGCTAAATACAGGCGAGACCGATGGCGAACAAGTACCGCGAGGAAAGATGAAAAGGACTTTGAAAAGAGAGTCAAAGAGTGCTTGAAATTGCCGGGATCTCGCGATCCCCGGAAGGGAATAGGGTTAAGATTTCCCCGAGCCGGACGCGGGCGGTGGACGGCGACGTTAGGAAAGTCCTGAGACGCCGGCGAAACCTCGGAAGAGTTATCTTTCTGGCCAACGGCACAACCCACGAATCAGGTTCAGCCGGAGGTAGAATCCAGTGGTCGGAAGAGCACCCCAAGACGCCGTGGTAAACCGCGCTTCGGCGGCCCTTGAAAAACGGGAGGACCGAAAGTACCCACCGGTCATTGCTCATAAACCGCACCAGGTCTCCAAGGTGAGCGACCTCGGCCAATGGAACAATGTAGGCGAGGAAGCGGCAAAAGCGGATCCAAACCCGGGGAAAAGTTGGCTCTGAGGGTTGGGCTCGGGGGTCCCGCCCGAACCCGGCCGGGCTGCCCCGTGGTACTCGAGGCGAGAGCGGGTCGGGCCGGGTCTTCAGACGGACCGAACGGCCTCTCGGGGGAGCCTTCCCCGAGGCGTCGAACAAGGGAGCTCGAGGGGAATACGGACAAAGGGAATCCCGGCCCCGTTTAATTAAAACAAAGCATTGCGATGGTCACGCGGATCTTGTATAATGTGATTTCTGCATGCTCTGAATGTCCAAAGTGAAGAAATTCAACCAAGCGAATTAAACGGCGGAGTAACTATGACTCTCTTAAGGTAGCCAAATGCCTCGTCATCTAATTAGTGGCCAGCGCATGAATGGATTAACGAGATTTCCACATCCACTCAGTCTACTATCCAGTGAAACCCACAGCCAGGAGCGGGCTTGGCGGAATCGTGGGAAAGACCTGTTGAGCTTGACTCTAGTCCGACTTTGTGAAATGACTTGAGAGGTGTAGGATAAGTGGGGGCCTTCGGGCATAAGTGAAATACCACTACTTTTTAACGTTATTTTACTTATTCCGTGAGTTGGAGCGGGGCATCGCCCCTCCTTTTAACTCTAAGGCCCGACCTCGTCGGGCGATCCAGCCGGAAGACATTGTCGGTGGGGAGTTTGGCTGGGCGGCACATCTGTTAAAAGATAACGCGGTGTCCTAAGATGAGCTCAAACGAGAACAAAATCTCGTGTGGAACAAAAGGGTAAAAAGCTCGTTTGATTCTGATTTCCGGTCACGAATCTGAACCGTGAAAGCGTGGCCTATCGATCCTTTAGACCTTCGGAGTTTGAAGCTAGAGGTGTCGAGAAAAGTTACCACGGGGATAAGCGGCTTGTGGCGACCAAGCGTTCATAGCGGCGTTGCTTTTTGATCCTTGATGTCGGCTCTTCCTATCATTGTGAAGCGAGAATTCACCAAGTGTTGGATTGTTCACCCACCAATAGGGGCGCGTGGTGGGTTTAGGCCGTCGTGAGGCAGGGTTAGTTTTACCTCTGCGATGGCCGTGTCGCGATAGTAATTCAACCTAGTACGAGAGGAACCGTTGATTCACACAATTGGTCATCGCGCTTGGTTGAAAAGCCAGTGGCGCCAAGCTACCGTGTCTTGGATTATGATGACGCCTCTAAGTCGGAATCAAGCTAGCACAGCTTTACGTGCCGCCGCTTCGCCCGACCCACATTAGGGCGTTCGCGCCCCAAGGGCCGTGCCATTGGCTCAGCCGCTTGGGCCCGGCAACGCCGCCGGAACCGCCTCAGCTCCCTTCCCAGCGGGCGTGAATCCTTTCGCTGAGCGACTTAAAGCGGGCGGGGCATTGTAAGTGGCGAGTGGCCTTGCTGCCCACGATCCCACTTGAAGATCGACCCTGCGTCGCACGGATCGGGCCTCCCCCCCTCCTCCCCCACCGAGGGGGTCGGGCTCGCGCCCGGCGTGACTCCTCAGGCCTTAGGAAACCCAGCTAGGCCACGGCGCCCGGGGAGAAAGGGCTAAGTCCCCCAAGTCACCGCATAGCGGCAAGTGTGACATGGTTGCGTGGCGGGGCGTGGGCAAGTCCAAGGCGCAGGGAATCATCGAGACAAAAAGTGTGATGCATGGTTGTGTGTGGCAAAAGAATCGGCCAAGTCCCCAAGTCATAGCGGCAAGTGTGACGCATGGTTGCGCAAGGCGGAGCGTGGGCAAGTCCAACGCTGCAAGTCATCGGACAAGTGTGATGCATGGTTGTGTGACAAAGAATCGTCCCGTCCCAAGTCACCGCATAGCGGCAAGTGTGACGCATGCTTGCGTGGCAGGGCGTGGGCAAGTCCAACGCTACAAGTCATCGGGCTGCCCGGTCGTGTGGCAAAGAATCGGCTAAGTCCCCAAGTCACTACATAGTGTGACGCATGGTTGCGTGGCTAAGTCCCCAAGTCACTACATAGTCACTACATAGTGTGACGCTGGTTGCGTTTAGAAGTCAACGCTACAAGTTATCGGGCAAGTGTGATGCACGGTCGTGTGGCAAAGTGCGGGCTCACCTAATCGGCTAAGTCCCAATGCAGCGTAGCAAGTCCGCCTACCTACATGGCAAGTGCGGATGGAGAGGGCAATGGCGCCACGCTTGTACCTACGGACGCCGCCAAAGTGGCTAAGTCCCCCAGAATCACTACATAGTGCCCAAGTAGTCCCCTTCACGCCATAAACTCCTCACGCAACCCACGGGAGGCCTAACGGGCCTCGGCCGGCGGGTGAAATAATGGCTAAATCCCTCTGCGTGGAGGGCGCGTGGGGAAACCAAGTGGCAACGGAAAACGCGGGCCAAAAAGGCCCCTCGGGCCAGGCCTCAAAACGGGCCCACGGGCAGGCCACGACCACCCTGAACCCTGCAGCGGGACCCGCCCCCCACCGGGGTGGCCACAGGCCAGGGACCCACCCGGGGGCCCCACCCCCAAGTCCAAGCCTAGGTCCATCTTGAGAGTTAGCGACAAAATAAGCGACTCACGAGGGCGGCTTCCGCTGTCCCACCCAAAGCAAGACAAAACTGAAAGTCACCACGCAGTTTCCTGATGTCCTCCAAAACGTGTATGTTTCTGTGAAGGCAAAGCTGCTAGAACTTCGGGAGGGGGGATGCCCCTCTATGGTATAGTAAGGGGGGGTGAGGGGTTGCGGCTGGCTGAAATGGGGGAACCACTAGAGATCACTCGTGTTTCCTCCAGGACTCGCTCTCAGCGCCTCGCACGGTGGCCAGCCATGTCTGGCCGCGGCCAGCCATGGCCAGCTTCGGCTGGCCGTGGCTGGCCCCACCCATGGCTGGCCATCATGCGGCTGCTGGTGGCTATGGCTGGCTAACGCTGGCCGGACGCCAATGCTCAGTTGCCGCATACGTGGGCTAATGTTTTGAACTCACGGCCTCCTTGGCTGGCCAGTAGCCTTCAGTGGCCTGCTTCGGCGGGCTGCCGCTGGCCGCTGGCTGGCTGGTGTGGCCGCGTGTGGCTACGACCATGCCTCCACCTGTGGCTGGCTGGTGGCCTTCGGCGGCCTGCTTCGGCGGGCTGCTGCGGGCTGCTGGCTGGCCTCGGAGGCCAGTCGTGTGGTAGCTCATGGCCTCCTTGGCCGGCTGGTAGCCAAGGCAGCCTGCTTCGGCAGGCTGCTGCTGGCGCTGGCTGGCCGCCTAAAGGAAGGCCAGCGAGGTTTTATGCTCGATGCCTCTCTGGCTGGCTGGTAGCCAATGGCGGCCTTATGCTGCTGGCCTGGGGAGGCTGAGGAGCCTGGTTGTGGCCCATGGCCTCGGCCTCTCGTGGCTTTTGGTGGCTTTCGGTGGCTGCTGCGGAGGCTTGGCTGGCTACTGCTGGGGGAAGCGGCGAGGGGGGAGCACAACCGGCTCAAGTGCCATGGCGTCGCCCGACCTTGGCGGTGGTGGCGATGGTGGCTTGCTTGGCGGCTAGCTGCGGGCTGCCGGGCTGGCGAGGAGGTGGCCGAGGGGCCCACGACCAAACATCGAAAGGAACACAAGCTTTACCCACGCTCTTAGTCCATGTTCTCAATACATTTCGGAAGGTCGGTTCGGTTCGGTTCGGTTCGGTTGATGCGCTATGTTCCCCAATACATTTCGGAAGGTCGGTCGGTTCGGTTCGGTTCGGTTAGTACGGCTTGGGTTGCTCTCGGCGCTCTGTGGACCTTCGGTTGCGATCCTTGCAAGTAGACTCACCGTGCGTGGCGGAGGATGCTGGGTGGCTTAACCGTCGCGGCTTCTGTTGGCGCATGAGTTGTCTTGGACACATGTTGCTAGGAGGACCCCCGCCCGTAGCTTGTGGCCGACTCCCTAGCGCTTTGTGTCCCCCCCGGTCTTGCGGGCACATTTACTTTCTTTGCGCGAGAAGTGCTGGCGTGGCGCTACCCGTTCCACGGGAAGTTGCATTCGCTACGTTGCCTTTGTCGAGAAGCACCCGGGTGTGCCTCGTCGGCTCTAAAGCACGCGGCGTTGCCTCGTGGTCTCGTTAAGCTAAGAGCGGTACCACCAAGGACACCTCGCTTGCGCTTTTGGTCTCGGATGTGGTGGCGGTGAAGGCGGTGGTGGCTTTGCCACCCGTGCCTAGGTGAAGTCCGTTGGAAACAAGCGACAGCTAGCCGGTGATGCCCGTGGGATGCGGCGCTAGCTTGTCGATGAGGGCGTGCTACAGTTGTTGATCTGCGGTAGTCATATGCTTGTCTCAAAGATTAAGCCATGCATGTGCAAAGTATGAACTAATTCGAGCGTGAAGCTGAATGGCTCATTAAATCAGTTATATAGTTTGTTTGATGAGTGCGTGCTACTCGGATAACCGTATTAGTAATTCTAGAGCTAATGCGTGCAACAAACCCGACTTCGGGAGGCGCATTTATTAGATAAAAGGCGGCGGGCTGCCTTTCGCTGATCCGATGATTCATGATAACTTGACGGATCGCCACGGCCCTCGTGCGGCGGCGCATCATTCAAATTTCTGCCCTATCAACTTTCGATGGTAGGATAGGGGCCTACCATGGTGGTGACGGGTGACGGAGGAGGTAGGGTTCGATTCGGAGAGGGAGGCACGAGAAGCGGCTACCACATCCAAGGAAGGCGGTGGCCTTAATTACCCAATCGACACGGGGAGGTAGTGACAATAAATAACAATACAGGGGCGCGTTAGTGTGCAGTAGTGGAAATGATACAATCTAAATCCCTTAACGAGGATCCATTGGAGGGCAAATCTGGTGCCCGGACGCTGATAATTCAACTCAATAGCGTATATTTAAGTTGTTGCGGTTAAAAAAGCTCGTAGTTGGACAGCAGGCCGGGTCGGCCGGTCCGCCTCACGAGAACCGACCTACTCGACCCTTACGCGATGCGCTCGCTCATTAATTAGGCGGGATTAGATTGCCTCCGGCGTGGTTTTAGAAGAAATTAGAGTGCTCAAAGCAAGCCATCGCTACGGATACATTAGCATGGGATAACATCATAGGATTCGGTCCTATTGTGTTGGCCTTCGGGATCGGATAATGATTAATAGGGACGGTCGGGGGCATTCGTATTTCATAGTCGGAGGTGAAATTCTTGGATTTATGAAAGGCGAACAAGCTGAAAAGCATTTGCCAAGGATGTTTTCATTAATCAAGAACGAAAGTTGGGGGCTCGAAAGCGATCGGAATGCAGTCCTGAGTCTCAACCATAAGCGATGCCGGCCGAGGGATCGGATGTTGCTTATAGGACTCCTTGGCACCTTATGAGAAATCAAAGTCTTTGGGTTCGAGGGGAGTATGGTCGCAAGGCTTTGAAACTTAAGGGGTTAGGGAAGGGCACCACCGGGCGTGGAGCCTGCGGCTTAATTGACTCAACACGGGGAAACTTACGAGGTCGGACATAGCAAGGATTGAAGCCAGGGCGAGGCTCTTTCTTGATTCTATGGGTGGTGGTGCATGGCCGTTCTTAGTTGGTGGAAGCGATTTGTGCAGTTAATTCCGTTAGCAAGCGAGACCTCGGCACGCTAACTAGCTATGCGGAGCCATCCCTCGCCGGCTAGCTTCTTAGAGGGACTATGGCGTTTAGGCCACACGGAAGTTGAGGCAATAGCAGTGCGTGATGCCCTTAGATGTTCACAGGCCGCCTGCGCTAGCGATGTATTCAAGCGAGTATATAGCCTTGGCAAGCGGAGGGCCGAGGTAATCTTAAGGAAATTTCGCCATGATGGGGATAGATCATACGGTATTTGGTCTTCAACGAGGAATGCCTAGTAATGGCGAGTCATCAGCTTCGCGTTGACCCCTCGTCCTGCCCTTTGTACACACACAGCCCGCTCCCTCTGGAATTGAATGGTCAGGTGGGAGTGTTCGGGATTCGGCGGAGGCGGTTCGCCCGCCCCCGGCGTCGAGAGAAGTCCATTGAACCTTATCATTTAGAGGAAGGAGTAAGTAACAAGGTTTCCGTAGGTGAACCTCTTGAAGGATCATTAGGTGACCCTTAAACAAAGCAGGACCCCGCGAGCGGAGTCTCGTGCATGGGGCCTCGGCCGGCCAAGGCCCCAGGCTTCGAGGCGGAGGGGCAAGCCCTGGCGCCTTAGAGGCGTCAAGGAACTGTATTGCCTCGGCCAGGCGGGCGGTCGGCTTCGCCGGCTCCCCGCGGCGATGATATCTTAATCCCACCGCGACTCTCGGCAGCGGATATCTCGGCTCATCGATGAAGAAACGTGGCAAAAATGGATATACCTGGTGTGAATTGCAGAATCCCGGGAACCATCCCGAGGTTTTGAGCATAAAGTTGCGCCCGGGGGCCTTCGGCCGGGGCACGTCTACGGCGTCACGCCAAGACACTCCCAACCAGCAGGGGGGAGGGATGTGGTGTTGGCTCCCGTGCTTGCGCGGTAGTATTGGGCGAGATTGAGGCTGCCGTAGGCTCGTGTCGACCCGGCAAATACGTGGTGAGCGACACTAAAGTTGTTCTCGGTGCAGCGCCCGCGCACGCGGCGTATCGGCTCGCAGGACCCCATCATCACATCGCGCAGCCATGCGGACCGCTGACCCCAGTCGATTCGGGACTACCGCGACGAGTTTAAGCATATAAATAAAGCGGAGGAGCTTTACAAGGATTCCCTAGTAGCAATGACGAGCTAGGCCGGCGGCTTGAAATCGGGTGAGCTTACGCCACTCGAATTATGGTCACGGAGAGCGTCCTCGGCCCACGCGCCGGAGCCCAAGTTCCACAGAAGAGGAGCACTGGGAGAGGTGGTAGCGTCCGAGCCGGTGCACCTGCGCGGCAGCCCGGAATCAGCGAGTCGGGTTGTTTGGGGAATCCAGCCCAAAGTCGGGCGGTAAACTCCGTCCAGGCTAAATACGGGCGAGGAGGCGAATAGCTTGAACAAGTACTGCGAGGGAAAGATGAAAGGACTTTGAAAAGAGAGTCAAGAGTGCTTGAAATTGCCGGGAGGAAGCCGGATGGGGGTGGCGATGCGCCCGATCGTATCTTGGAGCGACTTGCACGGGGTCCGCCGTCGGCTCGGGGCGTGAATTTGTTGTCGGCCGTGGCGGCCGCGCCCTAGGTGCCCCCAGAGCAGACCGTCGCCGACGGCCGGTATCACTCGCGCCAAAGGCAGCCTGGCGTCGCAGCGGCACCTGACTCCCATCAGGCCCGTCTTGAAACGCGGACCAGGAGTCGACATGCGTGCGAGTCGGCGAGGTTACAGAAACCTGGGATGCGCAAGGAAGGCGGCGAGCGGGGAGGCCTTCCACGGGCCACCGTGGGCCACGATCTTACGTGAAGAAGGGTTCGAGTTGGAGCACGCTGTCGGGACAGAAAGATGGTGAACTATGCCTGGCGGGCGCCGCCGAGAAACTTCTGGTGGAGGCTCGGCGATCTTGACGTGCAAATGGATTAAATCGACTTGGGTATAGGGGCGAAAACTAATCGAACCATCTAGTAAATTTTCCCTCAGAAGTTTTCGAGGGATAGGCTGAGCCCATTACGAGTTCTATCGGGTAAAGCCAATGATTAGAGGCATCGGGGGGCGCAGCGCCCTCGACCTATTCTCAAACTTTTAAATAGGTAGGGCAGCGCTTGGTACTCCGGTGAGCCGGCGCCACGCGTCGGGAGCTCCAAGTGGGCCATTTTGAGTAGCGGGCTTTGGGATGAACCGGGATGAGCCAGGGCCAAGCAGTCCGAAGCCAGCGCTAACCTAGAACCCAAAAAGGGTGTTGGTCGATTAAGGCAGGGGGCGGTGGTCATGGAAGTCGAAATCCGCTAAGGAGTGTGTAACAACTCTCACTGCCCGAATCAACTAGCCCCGAAAATGGATATTTGAAGCGCGCGACCCACCCATCCATGCAGGCGGCGCCATGCCAGATGAGTAGGAGGCGCGCGGCAGCCCAAAACCGGCCTTGAGCTTTTTTGGCGGAGGCGGCCGTCGGTGCAGATCTTGGTGGTAGTAGCAAATATTCAAATGAGAACTTTGAAGGCCGAAGAGGAGAAAGGTTCCATGTGAGCGGCACTTGCACATGGGTAAGCCCGATCCTAGGGGCGGGGTAACCCGGCGGAATAAGCCTTGATCTCAGCGATCCCGGAATCGGGTTAAAAGATTTCGAGCCGGGCGTGGCGGTTGGCGGCGTTAGGAAGTCGGGAGGAGGCGCCCGGCGAAGGCCGAGGAAGAGTTATCTTTTTACCTTAACGGCACGCCAACCACAGGTCAGTATTGGCCGGAGTAGGGTCCAGCCGGTGGAAAACACCGCCTGCGTCAGCCTTGGTGTCGGTCTGCGCCCCGACATGAAAATCCGGAGGACCGAGTACCGTCCACGCCGGGTCGTACTCATAGCCGCATCGAGGTCTCCAAGGTGAACAGCCTGCGGCCAATGGAACAATGTAGGCAAGGGAAGTCGGCAAAAGCCGGATCAGTAGCCGGGAAAAGGATGGCTCACGAGGTTGGAGGGTCGGCCCGAACCGTCTGCCGGTGCCTTTCGGCTAACTCGCCTTGTGAAGCGAACACGCCAGCGTGTAGAGAGACAGTAGGGAAACACCTCAGGGGGCCTTCACACAGGGCGTCAGTTTCATAGCTCGGGCAGTGATGCAGACAAGGGGAATCCATTTGTTTGCAATTAAAACAAAGCATTCTGCCTGGTCACCAGATCTTGTAGCAATGTGATTTACGCGATTATACGAATGTCAAAGTGAAGAAATTCAACCAAGCGGATAGCCTTGGAAGGAGTAACTATGACTCTCTTAAGGTAGCCAAATACCTCGTCATCTAGTGGTAGCGCGCCATGAATGGATTAAAAAGAGATTCCCAACATCCCATCTACTATCGGCGGAAACCACACAGCCAAGGAGCAGGCTTGGCGGAATGTGAGGGAAAAAGACCTGTTGAGCTTGACTCTAGTCGACTTTGTGAAATGACTTGAGAGGTGTAGGATAAGTGGGAGCCTTGGGCCAAGTGAAATACCACTACTTAGCGTTATTTTTACTTATTCCGTAGGATTGGAAGGGCATCGCCCTCCCTTTTTAGCTCTAAAGGCCCGACCTCGTCGGGCGATCAGCCGGAAGACATTGTCGGTGGGGAGTTTGGGCGGCACATGTTAAAAGATATAGGTGTCCTAAGATGAGCTCAAACGAGCAGAAATCGTGTGGAACAAAGGGTAAAAGCTCGTTTGATTACGATTTCGATCACGATCTGGGAACCGTGGCGTGGCCTGTCGATCCTTTAGACCTTCGGAGTTTGAAGCTAGGGTGTCGGAAAAGTTACCACGGGGATAAGCGGCTTGTGGCGATAGCGTTCATAGCGGCGTTGCTGATCCTTGATGTCGGCTCTTCCCTATCATTGTGAGCGAAATTCACCAAGTGTTGGATTGTTCACCCTGATAATAGGAGCATTGAAATTTGGGTTTGGACCGTCGTGAGGCACGGGTTAGTTTACCCTCTTGATGGCCAGTGCTGGCGATAGTAATTCAACCTGATGCGAGAGGAACCGTTGATTCACAATTGGTCATCGGCTTGGTTGAAAAACCCGATGTATGAAGCACTCTACAGGTGTCTTGGGATTATGGTGAGCGCCTCTAAGTCGAGAATCCAAGCTAACAACCGGCGCTGTGCCGCCGCTCGCCCGACCCACATTAGGCGTTCGCCCCAAAGGGCCAATGCCATTGGCTCGGCCCGCCCGGCCGGCCTTGGGAGCCGCCTCCCTCAGCTCCCTTCCCAGCGGGCGGGGGGCGAATCCTTCTGGGAGCGACTTAAAAGCGGCGGGGCATTGTAAGTGGCGAGTGGCCTTGCGCCCCGCGATCCCGAGATCCCGGCCTGCGTCGCAGTTTCGTCCCTCCCCCCTCCCCCCCACCCCGGGTCAGGAGGCCCGCGCCAGTGTGCTCCTCCAGGGCAGGAAACGGCTAGGCCACTGCGCCCGGGAAAACCGGCTAAGTCCCCAAGTCACAGCATGGCGGCAAAGTGTAGCCTTATGGTTGCGTGGCGGGCGTGGGCAAATCCAACGCTGCAAGTCATCGGGCAAGTGTATGATGCATGGTTGTGTGTGGCAAAAGAATGGGCCAAGTCCCCAAGTCACCCAGCATAGCGGCAGGAGTGTGGCAGCATGGTTCTGGCATTGGCGTGGGCAAGTCAACTGCGTAAGTCATCGGACAAGTGTGATGCATGGTTGTGTGACAAAGAATCAGCCCCGTCCCAGTCACCGCATCGGCAAGTGTGGCCTTTGTAGTCATGGAGCAAGTCAACGCTACAAGTCATCAATTTGGTCGTGTGGCAAAGAATCGGCTAAAGTCCCAAGTCACTACATAGTGTGGCCTTGTGAGGTTTGCGTGGCTAAGTCCCCAAGTCTCATAGTCACTACATAGTGTGGCGCGGTTGCGTGGTTCGAGCCTAGCCAAGTCCAACGCTACAAGTTATCGGGCAAGTGTGATGCGATTCGTGTGGCAAAAATGCGGGCTCACCCTGTCGGCTAAGTCCCAATCTCACAGTAGCAAGTCCGCCTACCTACATGGCAAGTCTTGGATGGGGAGGAGGGGAGCATGCAGCAGCACCCTCTGGACGCGCCAAAGTGGCTAAGTCCCCAAGTCACTACATAGTGCCCAAGTAGTCCCCTTCACGCCATAAACGGCTCCATACGGGCCACGGGGGAGGCCTAGCGGGCCTCGACCGGCAGGTGAAATAATGGCTAAGTCCCTACACGTGGAAGGCCCTTGGCGGGAAACAGTGGCAACAAAGCGAAGCAGGCCAAAAGGGCCTCGGGCCGGGCCAAAAAGCCCAGGCCTCGGACCAGCCCACCGGAGGCCTGACGGGCCTGAGCAGACGCCGGGACCCGCCCCGGGGTGGCCACGGGCCGGGGACCCACCAGGGCCCCACCCCCAAGTCAAGCCTAGGTCCATCTTGAGAGTTAAGCGACAAAATAGCGACTCACGAGGCGGCACCGCTGTCACGAGCAAAGACAAGGCGAAAGTCACCGCAGTTTCACGATGTCCTCCAAAGCGTGTATGTTTACGGCAAGGCAAAGCGCTAGAACTTACGGGAGGATGCCCCTGCAGTATAGTAGGGAGGTGAGGGTTGCGGCTGGCTGAGAAAATGGGGAACCACTAGAGATCACTCGTGTTTCCTCCCGGGACTCGCTCTCGCCTCGCACCCCGGTGGCCAGCCATGTCTGGCCGCGGCCAGCCATAGCCAGCCGGCCGGCTGGCCGTGGCTGGCAACCGATTATGGCTAGCCATCATGCGGCTGCTGGGTGGCTATGGCTGGCTAACGCTGGCCGGACGCCAATGCTCAATTGCCGCATACGTGGGCTAATGTTTTGAGACTCGGCCTCCTCCTTGGCTGGCCGGTAGCCTTCGGTGGCCTGCTTCGGCGGGCTGCCGCTACAGCCGCAGCTGGCTGGTGGCCGCGTGCTGGCTACGACCATGCCTCCACACCTGTGGCTGGCTGGTGGCGCGGCTAGCTAGGGCTGCTGCGGGCTGCTGGCTGGCCTCGAGGCCAGTCGTGTGGCTCATGGCCTCCTTGGCCAGCTGGTAGCCAAAGAGCGGCCTCTTCAGCCTTGAGCTGCACAACACTGGCCGCTGGCTGGCCGCCCTAAAGGCCAGCAGAGGTTATGCTCGATGCCTGCTGGCTGGCTGGTAGCCAATGGCGGCCTGCTGACGGGCTGCTGCTGGCCGCAGGCTGGCTAGGAGAGCTGGTTGTAGCCCATGACGTAGCCTCTCGTGTGACTGGTGGCTTCCGGTGCTTTGCTTGGCGGGCTGCGATACTTCCTGCTGGCTGCGCTGCGGAGAGCTGACGAGCACTTACAACCCGGCTCCAAGTGCTCATGGCTCGCCGACCTTGGCAGTGGTGGCAGAGTGGTGGCTTGCCAGCTGAGGCTCTTTGGCTGCCAGTAAGCGAGGGAGGTGGCCGGGGCCCACGACCAAACTCTGAAACCACAAAGCAAGCTTACCACGCTCTTAGTCCATGTTCTCAATCAATACATTTCCGGAAGGTCGGTTCGGGATTCGGTTCGGTTCGGTTGATGCCTTCATGTTCCCAATACATTTGAGTCGGTCGGTTCGGTTCGGTTCGGTTAGTGCCTTGGGTTGCTCTGAAAAGCTCTGGGACCTTCGGTTGCCGTCCTTGCAAATGAACTCACCGTCTGCGTGGCGGAGGATGCTGGGTGGCTTAACCGTCCTTGTCTGTTGGCGCATAGTTGTCTTGGACTGTATTGCTAGAGGACCCCGCCCGATCGCGGCCGACTCTGGCGCGTAATCTACCGGTCTTGCGGAACTGTTACTGCTTGCGCGATGCTTGCGTGGCTACCCGTTCCACGGGAAGTTGCGTCGCTACGTTGCCTTTAATCGAGGAAGCACCGGGTGTGCTCTGCGTCGGCTCAGCTCGCTGGCGTTGCCTCGGTCTCGTTAAGCTAGAACAGTACCACCAAGGACACCTCGCTAGCGCTTTGGTCTCGGATGTGGTGGCGGTGAAGGCGGTGGTGGCTTTGCCACCTAAGGTTGAGTCCGTTTGGAAACAACGGCTGACTAGCCGGTGATGCCCGTCGCGGATGCGGCGCTTGTCGATGGGCGTGCTACACGGTTGATCCTGCCCACATTAGTCATATGCTTGTCTCAAAAGATTAAGCCATGCATGTGCAAGTATGAACTAATTCGAGCGGCTGTGAAGCTGAATGGCTCATTAATCGATTATAGTTTGTTTGATGAGTACGTGCTGGGATGGCAAGTAGTAATTCTGGAGGCTAATACGTGCAACAAACCCCCTTTCGGGGCGCATTTATTAAATAAAAGCTGGCGGGCTCTGCTTTCGGCTGATCGATGATTCATGATAACTTGGCGGATCTTTGCGGCCCTCGTGCCGGCGCATCATTCAAATTTCTGCCTATCAACTTTTCGATGGTAGGATAGGGGCCTACCATGGTGGTGGCGGGTGGCGGAGGGTGGGGTTCGATTCGGGAGGGAGCACGGCGGCTACCACATCCAAGGAAGGCCAGGCGGCGCAAATTGCCCAATCGACACGGGGAGGTAGTGACAATAAATAATAACAATACGAGGCGCGTTAGTGTGCGAAGTGGTGGAATAGTAAATCTAAATCCCTTAAGGGGATCCATTGGAGGGCAAGTCTGGGTGCCGGCCGCGGTAATTCCGGCTCCATATAGCGTATATTTAAGTTGTTGCGGTTAAAAAGCTCGTAGTGGACCTTGGGCGAGGTCGGCAGGTCCGCCTCACGAGAGCGACCTACACGACCTTACGC
>JADLZL010007480.1:0-22618 GCA_015844335.1 Chrysopogon serrulatus | reverse complement strand
CCGCCGTGCGCCCTCCGGGCTCCGCCTAGGTTGTTTCAAGGCTGGCTGGTTCGCCAAGTAAAAAAGCCGAAAGTACGCCGGTATAAGCAGCTCTCGAGGGTCAGTGGGAAGTTGGCTCGCCGGCCGCTACACGGAGAGCCGCCGCCGCCGCGAGGTGCTCCGCGACGGGCGTAGTAGGTCGCTGGGTGCGTGTTACATGTGTGAGAAGTTGCCGGTGCGGCTGGTTTTGCCGAGAAGCAGTACTCTGGCTGGAAGAATCGGCTGCCGCCGCAATCGCTCTGGGACGGTTAAGAAGGGGCGGAGAAGAAGCAAGCAGGGCCGATGTGCGGGGCCTCGCCTGCTGCCTGTAGAGGAGAATGCTGCGGCGCGCTTTCGATGCAAGTCAAAAGCGCTGCCATACAGTCGGGCTGCAGCCGGCGGGCCGCACAGTGAGCCTAAATAAGAATGGAATCTTTTTTCCTAATTTAAATTCCTGCTAATCGATTTACCTGATGCATCATTTTGGGCAATAAATTGTGAGGAAAAATATGTGTGTGCCTTTGTAATATGCTCTGTCAATGAAAAATGCCAACTTATGATTGTAAGTTTTAGTTATAATTAAAATTGCTCCTTTAATTAATAAATGCAACTTCCATGATTTTTAATAATTAAAATATAACTCCAAAAATCATGAAATTTATTTTGAGTGTTAATTAGATGCTAAATGGACCTTAATTATGAAGTTTGATCTTGTTTTGATTAAGTTTAGTATTACACTCTTAATTAATACTTTGTTTATTTAATGTTTAAGTAATTAATCCCCTTTAGTTAATTAGGCTTAATTTTAGACCTTCCATTTGTAGCAAAGGCAATTAGTGGCTTTCAACGACCAGAAAAAATGGTCAATAAATTCAGTAATCACCTCTAATCACCAATAGGGCTTACTTGATTTTGGATTTAGTGATGACCTTTAGGTCATTAACCCTTGAATGACCTTCTCTCAGATTTCATGCGTTGATTGTGTATCGCCAGTCCGCCGCCGTCGTGACGCTTAGCTATACTCCTTCTTAGTATGAGGTTGCCGTGAATGAAAGTTGTACTCAAGATCGACAATAATCGTTGCATCATTATCGTGATGCTCTTTGTTTATCGCATTGTAATCATGCATCCGATTGCAGCCGCCGAAGTCTCCCCCCAGGGAGGGGGGGCCGAGTTGCCTCAAGTTTCCGGAGGCTGGATCTCGATCTTGATTGGGTAGCCGAGCCTTCACTTCATCGAGAGCCTCAAGGCAAGCCCCGGATGCATTCAAACTCTATCCTTGTACTTCAAAGTTTTTATGATTTATGATGATATAAGTAATGCATTAGGTGTAGGAGTTGTGGGTAAGCATCCTTACTTTGATGCATTTACTGCATCTTTGCCAAGTATTATTCCGGATAATTCGCTTTTGATTTCGAATGCTTAGTCACGCTTTAGCCTTGCTACTAGAATAGGTTTTGATAAATTGTTTCTAAAGTTGTGATAACAATACTCCCCGGCGGGAATTTATGAAAACTTGATGTTGCTTGTCGCCTACCTCACCTGGCTGTGGGTACGCCTTAAGAACATGATGTGATGAGTAACTGAGACGCCCCTGCGGGAGCGGACTTGTACCGTGAGGGGCCACCGTGTAGTGTCGCTCCACGGTGCCTACATCGCTCGCTCGCCCCGGATCATGAGGTTGATGGATAGTACTAAATGTGACAATGGCTGTGAACCCACTCTTGACTATCTTTTAATAGAACGGACAAGCAGCTGTGCTCCATCCCACGATGCGCACCGGCGACCGAGCTACCGTGAGCTTTTGGTGCGGGTGTAATCGCATTCGCCTCGTGGTAGGAAAAAAATCAAGTGGAGTTGATGTACAGATGTTGGTCCCGTGATACACCGTGGCGGCTAGGAAGCCCCCAATTGCATATTGCTTATTCAATCAAGCTGTGGTGGCTCCATTTATGGAGCCGTGATCCTCGCACTCCAGCATCGTAGGCCAATGAAAGTTGAGTATGGAAAGTCTTTGAATCTCTGCAGATGTGGTTGACAAGGAGTGATATATTGTTGATTGGTTTAGTCTTTTAGCAAAAAAGAGCCTTTGATCCCGCGAAAAGCCTCACCTTTGATTCCTTTATTAGCCAAAGCATTCCCGAAGTCTTCTCCCCTAATTTTGGCCTGCAAGTTCTATGTACTGTGGTTTGTTCAATCCCTCGTTGTGTGGAACCAGAGTGACAGAGTGCTACGCCCTCAAGGTACGACGGCTAAGTTGAAGAAGTTTCCTCTCGAGGAGGAGTAGATTGAGTGGCCTTCCTGGGCAGTAGTACTTTTGTTGCGTGGTTTTGTACTAAAGTATACGATACCTACTGGTTGTGGCTAACATCTCGTTTGTAAGCGAAGCTACTCAAATGCTTGTAAATTTGCTATTGTAAGTCTTCCGCTTACTCCTGCAGATTTTGTATGAAAAACTCGCTGTAACATCGTGATGTTTCCGTGGTATCGATCCTGGAGTGATCGTGGGTTTACCCAGATCCACTAATGGAACGCTCTTAGGTTATATGGTGTACAAGCAGGCATGGTCGATGCAGGTCTCTTTGGGACAATGTCGTGCTTGTGGGCTATATAATTTAGAAGGTTCCGCCACAGAGGGTGTGAGCTGTACTTCAAGATACTTACAAAAAGATTACTTTCAAAAACTTCAAAATGTTTTGGATCTAAAATGCTAAAATAGGGTTTTTAGTTCAAATTGCTTTCCGTCTGGCCTTTAATTCTTTTTTAGTAGCCCTTGTTGGCAGCATTTATAAAAAGTCTTAAGTTAAGTGGTCATGTATTTTCTCTTTTACTCCTATATATTGCTAAAAAGTATGCTTATGTTAAGTTTAAAGATTTTACTCGATCCGTAGGTCCTCGATCATGTACTCATTTAATTCTAAGGGCTGTTTAAAAATTTAATTTCAAACAAAGTGGGTTGTCAGCTAAGTAAAATCAACTTTCTATTCTTGCTGACTTAAGGTTCCCTGCTAATCTTATAGATTCTATCTCTGCTCTCTGCCAGATGGCCCGCACTGCATTCCCCAAGGAAGATCGGTCCCAGTGCCACGCCACCAGATGGCACCACGGCCGCAACGAGATATCGAGGTCGCCAAGCTTGGTGCAAAAGCCCGAGTGAAGAAGACCACAGCTTAAGATAGCCGAGTTGTCTACCGAGCTAGCCATCGCCATCAAGGAGCGAGTATAGTAATTATGGAAAGGAAGGAAGTCCGAATCTAGTGGTCACCTCGAGTGTGAGCATGATCTTCGAAGTCATCAAATTTTGCTGAAGAAATCCATCGCCAGTCTTCAAAGATGAAATGGATTTGCCAAGGATGCATCGCAGGAATCTACGGGTACGATTACATTGAGGAGTCGCAGATCCAGTGGCGAACCTCGGTTTATACAAATCGCCTCCGCATGAGGAGATCCTTAACACCAAAAAGATAATCTCCATGATCCTTTATACCAAAGAAGCAGCGTCGCCATAGATGACTTAGGTGCCGTGGAGTCACAGAGGCGTACTGACCCCACCGAGGAGTCCTGCTGAGAAGCCAGAGTCCGTAAGGTGCAATGAGGGTCTCACTCTGCAGATGAGGGATCCGGCATCCCAGCTCCCCTCGAGAAAGAGAGAGATGTAATATATGTTAAATAGTCAATCTCGTGTCCACGGCGGCTGACTTTGTAAAATAAATGTAAGGGAACCTTTGTGTTGACCGGGTTTGAAATCGTTTTGCTTTCAAATTTTACAAAACTCGCTTTGTGAATAAACTGGGCCTTGTTTATAAATACTGTATGTCCTGCTATTCACAAGAGAGGGGGTGAGGTCCCCTGCACCATAAGTACTCCACTGCTCTCGGTCAAGCCGTGGGCGCAGCCTTTGTGGGTCCACGCCTTTACCATCAGAATGCCCGTATGCTACGGGGAGATAAGCCGGTAACTGCACGCACCACGTGAAATCGTGGTCGTCAATCACGACGAAATCACATATGCGGATTCTCACCGATACTCGTCCGTTGCTTCACTGTAGGTCGTAGGAGCCTCCCTAGAAGCTAATGTACGATTGGCTTCATTATAGATCCAAGTTTGGTTCATCGGAAGGCCAGTGTACTTGATGAAATCCCAAGTTTGCCGTCAAAGCAATTGAGAGGTTCTCAGATCTCGCATGGTGGGCGAATTTCTGGTACCTGGGCAAATTCACCACTCAACCAATCACCGGACTTATGTTCAGTGATGCATCTCCACGTGATTTTATAATTGACTTGAGTAATGTGTTTCTTGCTAGTGAGTTTTAGCCCTCAACAAGGTGGATAAATCGCCAGCAAGACGTGAACCTCTTTTTAGCCACCTCCCTCACAGATGCACTGCAATACGTGGATACCGACATAAAGAAGAAGAAGTAAGCCTCCCTCGTGGGTTTAAAGCGAGACATCAAACCCACCTTTACCCTCAAACCCCCAATGCCACTTTCACGCCAGGCAGCTGGATATAGCCATTGCTCATGAGAAACTCGCCGAGCAAAAAGAGTGAGGAGCGATGTGTTTCTCGGCTAACTGCGGAATCTAAAAGTTATCTATCATCCACCTGAAGACTATCGCCCACTCATTTCGTCACGGTCCACAACAAATTGCTAAAAACTCTCAACCCTATCGCTACCTGACTCACAAGAAGAACAAGCCTCGAGGCAATGTGTACCTCGCCTCACAAGAATCTATCCCCTGCACCGGTCACCTGTGGTAAGTTCAAACTCCAAACTCCACTACCTCCACAAAAATACTTACGGCTTGCCCTTGGTGAGTTTCACTTTGTGGATTGCTCTGCATCTCAGATTTAAACTGCCCTTACCTCAAAAGGAATGCTTCCTAATTTCAAAGTAAGGGTCCTGGGCAAATACCAGCCCTGCAGTAGTCAAGGTGTTCCAAGGCCGCGTTCCGGTTAAGTTAACGCCTGGAAGAAGATCGGGCGCCAGTTTATCAAGTCCAGCCAGGGAACGTTTTGAAGGAGAACCTTTGGGTGTTGATGGGTATACAGCCCTCAAGTACTACCCCGCCTCTTACATTATTTGATTCGTGCATCTCTATAAGCATTTAGTCAACCGTATATTTGTGGACTAAGCATGAAATTCTATAAAAAAGAAATTAAAGATGAGTTTTTTGATACAATTGTCTCCTGAGGACATATACATACACGAAGTAGTGATATATCATTCATATCTCTTGAGGTATTTATATCCCATGTGATTCGATAGTATTGAAGGATCAAAATATAGATGTGAACCTGAATGAACTAAATTACGTTTAATGGCGCCGTGATAGATACCCCTCGAATAGAAATGTTAAGTCACTTGTTACCCGATAACCATGATTCCCTACTCCTATCCAATTGTGATTCCCAAGAGAGACTTGATCACATGAAACCTCTACCTCCCTTTAAGATAACCATAGTCCGTGAGTTTGCCCTGACATGTGTTCCCCTTCCATGATTTTTGCCTAGGCTACCACCGGAAGAGATGTTGAATTTGTGATTGAGTTGAAGCCTGCATCGTACCGCATCCCAAGAGCTTATAGGATGCCCCTAAAAAAGAGTTAAATAATTGAAAACTCCACCTGAAAGAACTGTTGGATAAAGGTTTTATCCGACCCAGTTCATGCCTTTAAATTTCCTCACAATTTACTTTATCAATAAAAAGAAAAATCAACCCCGTGAATGTGTGTTTGCCTAACCCCCCATACATAAACAAGGTGACCAAGCAAAAATAAAAGATCCTCAGCCCTGACTTGAATTAATCTTCCAAACCCTAGCTCAAGGAGCCATGTGTTCTCCAAGAATTTCATCTTAGATCCGTGAGCTAACCATAATTGATTTTATAAATAAAAGTTATTAACCAAAAGCACTATTTCAAAGTATGAACTTTTGTACTTTGAAACCATGCCATTGGTTAGGCTTGAAAAAATTCCACAACACCCATTAATTAACCGCCCAAAAGTCCAATTTGAAATCACTTTTCCAAAGCTTGAATTTCAAAGTGTTTTTGCCCCCTTTACAATTTCATCTCAAAAATATTCAAAAATTTGGGAAAACTCCAAAAATACAGTTTGTGCATCTCTTTGATCTCTACAACTTTGGTATACAAAGTTTTTCAAGTTTTTAGAATAAAAATTTGAATTAGTAAAAAAGTTCTCCAAATTGAGAATAGTCCCCTTTTGCATTTTAAACTCAAAGAAAAAAATTATTCAGTTTCATGAAAAAACCACTACATGAAAGTTCATAAATCTTGAAAAATAGAACAACTTTTATTTTTGGATATTTTCATCTTTTATTCAAAATTTAAAAGTAATTTTGAAAAACCAAATACTAAATTTGAGCTCATTTTTAAAATTTAAATAAATTCAAAAAATTATTTGGATTTTGACAAAACTTCTTTAATTAAAGTTGTAGAGCACAAATTCTGAGCAATCTGTATTTTAAATTTTTTTCAAAAGCTATTCAAAATCTGGGAGTAATTTGAAATGAGAGAGAAGTGAGCTGGTTGGTTGTTAATGCACCCGAGGGCAGAATTATTCTCTTATGCCCATGCCGAAGCGTTTGAAGCGACATGAAGAGCATTATCCAACTTCCCCGATCTTGAGTTAGCCAACCAGCTTGTCGCCATGCTCCTAAATATGGAGGCATTATTTGGTTCGGGCAAAAAATGTCCCATTTATTCATCCTTGCAAAGTTTAAAGTATATTCTCATACAAATTTCAGTTGAATATGAGGCAGTCAAGGTGGCTTGAATTAATCTCAAAGATTATGATTCTTGACGCCCATTATCATCCCTGCAAAGTTTTCAATGTGTTATGATAAGCTCAAATAAAGAGTTAAAGTAACTGGTTTTGTATTACACGAAAAGAATTGAAGCTCATGTGCTGGTGAGTTGTAGATTAAATATTGATATAATTTCGTGGTACTCAATGTGATATCAAATGCATACTCATCTATTCAAGAAAAGATTATTGTTGCCAACGAAAGCAAAGGGTTCCAAGCATAGCGACTCGCCAAAGCATGCCACGTGCGCCGCCCGCCGCCTTTGATGACGCCTAATCCGTGTTAAGTGGTGAGCCACCATGGCCCTGTTAGTTCCAAAAGGCTCCCGAGTCGATGATTCTCGTGACCGGTGCCATCCTTTGGTGGATGAGCTCGATCCACCTGCGAGCAATCGCTGCCAACATGCCCAGTGCGCAGATTCACGGAGAAAATGAAAATCGAGATAGCCTCAAGCTTATGTTGCAAGATGTGACACTTGTCGGAAGTCAAAGTCATGGCCTTCGCAAGATCGGGCCCAATGCTACCGGTTTACGCCGCCACTGAAGTTCGGGAGGGGATAAAATGTTTTTTCTTTTCTATTTTGTTTTTTTTTCTAAGTGCTGTTTTTTCACCTTTTTTGTAATAATTTCATTTGGGCACCTAAAAAAGTGCAAAAATTTTATTCCAAGAAGAATGTTTTACTGCATGTAGGAAAATACCTTACGCGCGTTTTCAATAGACTTTTTGTTATGTATTTGTTTTGTATGGGGTAAAATGTACAAAAATATGTTATGTGATCCTTTGAGTGATGATCATGTAGGAAAAATGCTAACTTTGATTTTTGGAGAAACCTTTACTACTGCAATAAATATAAGAATTTATAAAAGGCAAACCATGATTTTTAATAAATAAAATATAAGTCCAAAAATTATGAAATTTGTTTTGTGTGCTAATTAGATGATGATGACCTTAATTATAAAGTTTGATGAATTTTTTGATTAAGTTTTTGTATCACTTAATTAATACCTTGTTTAATGAATGTTTAATTAATTAATCCTTTGACTAATTATATGTGTAATTAATCTCCACCAGCAAGTTAATTACGGAATTTCAACAAGGGTGCAAAATGGTTAATAAATTAGTAATTAAAGAAATCACTATTAGGTTGCTTGATTTTTGGGGATTGAGTGATGACCCTAGGTCATTAACCCTAATGACCTTCTGCATTTCATGTTGATTGCGTATCGCTAAAGTTGAGAAATCACTTGAAGGTGTCACCGAAAGCAAAGTACAACCTTACCGTGAAGGAAAGTTGCACTCAAGATAGATTCCCGTTGCATCATTATCGCATGCTCTTTTTATTAATACCGTAATCATGCATTCCACTCGTGCAATTGTGCCGTTGAGGGAAAGTTAATCCAACTCCGCCTCTTGAAAAAGTGATCATCGAGAAGGTTGGGTCGAATTTCGGTGATTGGGGCAGATGTAACTTGAGCCCGAGCCCCATGGCAAGCCCCTGGATACATTCAAACCCCTTTGTATTTTGAAAAGTTTTATGATTTCATGTGATGATATAAATGCATTAGGTGTAGGAGTTGTGTGACCCTAGGATGCATTTACCGTTGGGATACACCAGCTCCTGAAAAAGCATGATTTCAAATGCTTAGTATACGCTTAGCCTTGCTACTAGTGTAGGGTTTTGATAAAGTTTTTCAAAAGTGTGAGAACTATTTCCTTCCCTCCTAATTCACGATTTAAAACCTGATGTTGCTTGTTGGAGAGCCCAAAAACAAGGACTTGATGATGAGCAAATCGAGGCCCTCCTGACACTTTCACCGTGATGGGCTAGTGCCCCGTTAGTTCTAAGTCCCATTTCGGAATTATGACCGTTCCAAAACCTGAGACTTGGTTATTGGATGATCCCTGTGCTTATGTTTATAATTTGAATCCCGCCACATGTTTGATTTCTTAAATAAAACTAATCAATTAAAATCAACCGTGATGTTTGCAAGTGCTTGGCTAACCCCTGACTTTCACCTTAAAACAAGTTTTCTAAATCAAATGAGGTGTAAGAGAGAACCAAGTTTGAATTGTCATTCAATTCCCAAATCCTAGCTTGAGAGGCTAAGTGTTGGAATTGGAATATCACTTTCAAATTTGGTGAGCTAACCATGATTAATTTTATAAATAAAAGTTGCCAACCAATGGCACCTTTTTCAAAGTATGAACTTTGTACTTTGAAAATATGCTATTGGTTGGGTTTGAAAAGTGTCACAGCATCACTATTTATTTGCCCAAGATTTCAATTTGAAATTCATTTCAAAAAAGGGATATTTTCAAAGATGTTTTTACCCACTTCATAATTTCACCTCAAAATATTCAAAATTTGGGAAAAACTTCCAAAATACAGTTTGTGCATCTTTTTGAGCTCTACAACTTTGGTATACAAAGTTTTTCAAGTTTTTTGAATAAAATTTGGAGTAATTTCAAAAGTAATTTGAATTTCAAATTGTCCCCTTTTGAGTTTTAAACTCTAATTCAAAAATTATTTGGTTTCATGAAAAACTTCCTAAATGAAAGTTGTAGATATTGAGAAATAGAACAACTTTTATTTTTGGATATTTTCATCTTTTATTCAAAATTTGAGAGTAATTTTGAAATCCCCAAGGTTAGGATTTTATCCTCTTTTCAAATTTAAATTTCAAATTCAAAAACCAGTTTGAATCTGACCAAGCTTCCTTAATAAAAGTTGTAGAGCATAAAATTTGGAACAATCTGTATTTTGGGATATTTTTGTGTACAGTACAAATTTCAAAAAATAATTTGCAAAATGGAAAAGGGAGAGGTGGCACTGCTACGCTGTGCATGAACTGGGGGGTGCCATGCCATGGCCGACGACGGCCGCCGTGGCCCCTTCTCGCCGTTTCCCGCCTTTCCCGCGCTGCCAACCACCTCAACGGCGTCGTGACATCACCCTCCACCTGTCCGACCGACGCTCGTCCTATAAAAACCACAGGTCGGCGTCGTCGACTTTTTCTCCTCTTTCTCACCGTCGGCCGTCGCCGGTTCTTCCCTGAAAAATTCGCGCACCACACTCACTCACCGCCTCCCATAGCTTGCAGCCACCTCCGCCTTGCTCCTGCGCACACTTTGAGTCACCAGCCGAGCCGTGAGACCCTCGGATTTGCTCCAAGCCTTTTCTTCTTTCTTTCTCCGATCAACCATCGCCGCCACCCCACGGTGAGCTCCTCCTTGATCAAAGCAGCTCGGGGTCGCCAACGTAGCACGTTGAGTTCGTGTTGTGATGTTGGATCGTTTGCCGTGCTTGGTTCCCCATCGGAGGTCCTCAAAGCCGGCCACCGTGAGATGCGCCCGCCGGTGAGCCGCCGTTTGTCCTCGGTGAACGCGCCCGGTGGTCGGCTATGGTGGTATAGTAGCTCGTTAGGTGCGGTTCGAGAGGGGAAGGTGATGGGGCAGCTGGTTTCGTCGGATAGATCGCCGGGTGGCGAGCCGCCGCCGCCGTCGCCGCCGCCCCGTCGGCCGGTGAGAGAGGAGAGGAAGAGGAAGGAACGACAGGCGAGCCCCGCCCGTCAGCGAGGGGAAGAGGGAGGAGCAGAGCCGCTGGGGCCGCGCACGACGCGCGTGGGAGACGGGCCGTGCGGGCCGATGGGCCGCATAAGCAGGTCCGCGGGAAAAGAAAAGGCTTTTTTTTTTTAAAAATTTCCAAGACACAGTTTTCATCTTTTGCTATAATTTTATTTGGGCGTATAAAAATGTGAGAAAAATATATATGTGATCCCTGTGATATGCTCTGTCAATGAAAAATGCTAACTTATGATTTTCAGTAAGTTTTAGTTATAATTAAAATTGCTTCTCTAATTAATAAATGCAACTTCCATGATTTTTAATAATTAAAATATAACTCCAAAAATTATGAAATTTGTTTTGTGTGCTGATTAGATGGTAATGAGCTTAATTATGAAGTTTGGTTAAGTTTTGATTAAGTTTTGTATTAAGCTTAATTAATTCCTTAATTAATCATGTTTAATTAGTAATTCTTTAATTAATTAGGGTTAAGTTAATTCCTAATTAGCAAGTTAATTAGTGGCTTTCAACGACTGTAAAAATGGTCAATAAATTAGTTATCACTCTAATCACCATTAGGGTTGCTTGATTTTGGGATTGAGTGATGACCCTAGGTCATTAACCCTAATGACCTTCTAAGCATTTCATGTTGATTGCGTATCACTAGTCCGTCGTCGCCGACGCTAGTTATACCTTCCTAGAGTGAGGTTACCGTGAAGGAAAGTTGTACTCAAGATAGGTTAACGTTTGATGCATCGCCGTCACATGATCATTCATTTATCGCATTATAATCATGCATCTCTCGTAGCTAGCTACGGACCGGAGGAAGGGGTTGATCCAACCCCTCGCTCTTGAAGAAGGCGTTCTTTGTGAGGAGACTGATTCTGCTCCGTGATTGGTTCTCTGGTCCTCACTTCACCGAGCCCCCAAGGCAAGCCCCTGATGCATTCAAATCCCGCCTTGTATTTCGAAAAGTTTTTATGATTTCATGTGATGATACCGCATTAGGTGTAGGAGTTGTGTGTTACCCTACTTGATGCACTTACCATACCTTGATATATTATCCCGATACCTGCTTTGATTTCAAATGCTTAGTATGCGCTTAGTCTTGCTACTAGTGTAGGGTTTTGATAAACTGCTTACAAAGGTGTGATCACAATGATCCCCGATGGGAATTTATGAAAACTTGATGTTGCTTGTCGCCTACCTCTCACCTTGGCCGGGTCGTGGGTACGCCCAAGAACATGATGATGAATAAATCGAGACGCCGGTGGAGTGACTTGCATCGAGGGGGCTACGCCTCGGTGTAGTGTCGTCCCACTTGTGTCGGTTAAGCACCGCTCGCTTGTTTGGCCCTTGGATCATGAGGTTATTGGATAGTACTAGTCGCATGCTAATGGCGGTAAACTCCACTTGACTATCTTTTACTAGAACGGACAAGTAGCGTGTGCCCATCCTACGATGCGCACCGCCGGTGACCGAGCGGGCCGTAGCGAGGTGGTGTACTGCACTCCGCTCGTAGGGAAAAATCTGGGCGTGAGTTGATGTATGTAAGATGTTGGTCCTGCATACATCGTGGCGGGTAGGAAGCCCCAAATTGGTATATAAAGCGATTCGAATCGTCGTGGTGCTCCACGATATGGGAGCCGTGATCCTCGCACCAAAGATCGTAGTAATAATGGAAGTTGAGTATGGAAAGTTTTGAATTCGGTATATGTTTGACGAGTGATTGATACATTAAGGACCGGCTTAGTCTTTTTAGCAAAAAGAGTCTTTTGATCTTGCTAAAGCCTCACCTTGATTCCTATTAGCCAAAGATCCCCGAGTCTTCTCCCCAATTTTGGTCGGGTAAGTCTTATGAGTACTTTTTTGTACTCGTGGTTTGTTTAACCCCTCGTTGTGTGTGAACCGCATGGGCAAGCGTGCTACGGCCCTTGCCGCATGACGGTAATTGAAGAGGTGACCGATGAAGAGTGAATTGAGTGGCCTCTCGGGGGCAGGCACCTTTTGTTGAGTGAGTGTAATAAAGTTATATAATGATACTTCCGCCGCTTGTAATAATACTGTTTGTATAAGTTTTACAAAATGTTTGTAAATTAAGTTATTGTAAGTCTTCCGCTACTCGTATTTTGTATGAAAGCCGTTGTAATATCGTGATGTATCCGTAAGTATCGATCCTCGAGTGATTGTGGTTTATCGGGATCCACCCGACGGAACATTCTAGGTTATATGGTGTATAAGCATGGTTGACTCGAGGTCTTAGGGACAAGGTCGCTGCTTGTGGGCCATATAATTTAGAAGGTTCTCGCCACGTAGGGTATCGAGCTGGTACTTACAAAGATACTTACAAGATACTTTTCAAAAACTTCAAAATGTTTTGGATCTAAATGCTAAAATAGGGTTTTAGTACAAATTGCTTCGCCCCCGTCTTAATTCTTTCTAGTAGCCCCCATAGGTGCTATTTATAAAAGTCTTATGCGAGTATCATGTATTTTCTTTTTGCCCTACATTGCTAAAAGTATGCTTATGTTGAGTTTAAAAGATTTTTACTCGATCCGTAGGTCCGATCATGCATCATATTTAATTCACATGTTTAAAAATTTAATTCCCGAAACAAAGTGGTTGGGGCTAAGTAAAATTAATCCTATTCTTGCCGACTTTAAGGTTCTCAATCTTATAGATTCTATCTTTGCTTTCTACAGATGGCCCGTACTCAGCACTCCCTCGCAAGAAGACCGGTCCTAGGGGTGTGCCACGCCACCACCGGCACCACGCCGCCATGATGCCGAGGCCGGGCCAAGCGAGACAAAGCCCGAGAAGAAGAAAACCAAGAAGCGTAAGATAGCCGAAGTTGTCTGGCCGAGCTAGCTATCGCTACCAAGGAGCGTAGCATAGCAATTGCCGAAAGGGATGAAGTGAAGTCCGAGCTAGAGGGTCAACCGAGGCAGGAGCAAATGGATCTTCGAGTCATCACCAAGTTAAACAAACCATCGCCGCCTCTTCATGAGCTGGACGGCGCGATGCATCGAGGAACGATGGGTACGATTACATTGAGGAGTCAGCAGATCCGTGTGGCGAACCTCGAAGCATATACAAAACAAGCCATTACATGAGGAGATCCATCACCGCAGATAATCTCCATGATCCTTTATACCGCCAGCAGTCGCCGCAGATGACTTAGGTGCCGTGGAGTCACCAGAGGCGCATCGAAAGACCGACCGAGGAGTCCGAGGTAGCCGAGTCCGTGGCGTGCAAATGAGTCCGACCTGCATGAGGGATCCGACATCCGAGCTCCCCGAGAGAGAGAGAGAGATGTAATATATGTTAAATAGTCAACTCGGGGTGTCCGCCTATGGGCGGACTTGTAAAATAAATAAGTGAACCTTTGTATGACCGGGTTTGCACTCAAGAAAGCAATTTTAATAAATCCCGCTTGAATAAATCCGATCTTGTTTATAAATGATGTCCGGTTCTTCACAAGAGAGGGGTGAGGTCCCTCGTGCACCACAAGCACCACCGCCTTTTTGGTCGAAGCCGCGGCGCCTTTAGTCCACGCCACCATCGAGAATGCCCGTATGCTACGGAGATAAGTCGCCAGAATCGCACGCACCACGTGAAAATCGTGGTCGCCGTAATCACGACGAAAATCACATATGCGACTTCACCGATACTCGTCCGCCGGTGTTCACCGTAATGGCCGAGGAGCCCCTAGAAGCTAATGATTGGCTTCGCATTATAGATCTGAAGTTTGATCTACCGAAGGTTGTCCGCACTTTGATGAAACCCAAGTTTGCCGCCCAAAGAAATGAGAGGCCCCGTGATCCGCATGGTGGGCTTAATTTTCTTGCACGGCAGCCCACCGACCAATCAATCATCGGACCGTGTTCAAAGATGCATTCCGTCGGCATTTATACCCGACGGAGTAATGCAAGCTAAGTTAGAAGAGTTTTTAGACCTAAAACAAGGTGGACAATCGCTGATGCAAAGACGTAAACTCCTTTAGCCACCTCTCACAAATGCACCGTAACATGTGGATACCGATATAAAAAAAGAAGAAGTGCTTCCTCGTGGGTTTAAAGGGAGATATCAAAACCCACCTTACCTCAAACCCCAATGCCACTTTCTACGAGGCAAAGGATATAGCCATTGCCTATGAGAAATCCCCTCGCCGAGCAAAAGAGTGAGGAGCGACGTGCTTTCTCTCGACAACCGGGCGGAATCCGTAAACGCCGTAAAGTTATCTATCATCCCACCCAAAGACTATCGCCCACCATTTCGCTATCCACAACAAACAAGAAAATCCTCAACCCTATCGCTACCCACCACAAAGAAGAACAAGCCCCGAGGCAACAGGTGTACCTCGCCTCGCCGCCGCAACCTATCCTCAAAGCAAATTCTAACCCCCGTGGTGTTCAAACCCAACTCCACCAGCCCCACAAAATACTTCTACCGGTTTCGCCCGTGTTTCAATTGTGATCAAGTCGGCATCCAGATCGAAACCTGCCCCTACCCCAAAAAGGAATGCTTCCCAATTTCAGCAAGGGTCCGCGCCAACAGCCCCCTGAGTCAAGGCAGGGGGTGTTCCACAAATAAGGTCCCGGCGTTAATGCCGGAAGAAGATCAAGGCGTTATCAAGTCCAAATGGGGGAACGCTCTTGAAGGAGAACCCGTGTTGATGGGTATGTTCCCCTCGCTGCCGCCACCCCAAGACTTACATTATTTGATTCTCGTGCATCTCATACATTTATCAACCGCACATTTGTTACCAAGCATGAAATTCCCATAAAAGAAATTAAAGATGAGTTTATGGTGCAATCACCGAGGGCGTATGTGTACACGGGAAGTGGTCTCTCATTCCTATATCTCTTGGTGGGTATTTATATCCCACGGATCTGATAGTATTGAAGGATCAAAATATAGATGTGATCCTCGAATGAACTGTTACGCCAAGATGGCGCCGTGATAGATACCCCCCGAATAGAAATGTTAAGTCGTTGTTACCCGATAACCAGTCCCCACTCCTTATCCAATTTTCGATTCCCAAGAAAGCGGTTATGACCGCTAATGCAACCTCAAGCAAGCAAAGACTTCAAGGTATACCGGTAGTCCGTGAGTTTCCGATGTGTTCCCCGATGATTTGCCCGGGCTACCACCGAAAGAGATGTTGAATTTGTGATTGAGTTGAAGCCGCACGCACTGCACCGATCCCGAAGAGCTTATAGGATGCCCCCAAAAGAGTTAGCGGAATTGAAAACTCAATTGAAAGAACCGTTGGATAAAGGTTTTATCCGACCTAGTTCATCGCCGTGGGGTTGTCCCGCAATCTTTGTGAAAAAGAAAGATCAAACTCGAGAATGTGTGTGGACTATCGCCCATTAAACGAGGTGACCATCAAAAATAAATATCCTCTTCCTCGTATTGATCTTCTTTGATCAACTTATGGAGCCAAGGTGTTCTCCAAGATTGATCTTAGATCCGCTACCACCAAATACGATACGGCCGGAAGATATTCCGAAACCGCCTTTACCACCGTGATACGGCCTATACGAATATCTAGTCATGTCATTTGGGCTTACTAATGCTCCAGCCCATTTCATGTATCCGATGAACTCGGTGTTTATGCCCGAAGCTCGATCGCTTTGTCGTAGTGTTCATCGACGACATTCTTATATATTCCAAAAATAAAGAAGAGCATGCGGAGCATCTCCGTATTGTTCTGTCTCGCCTCCGAGAGCATCGCCTTTATGCTAAATTTAGTAAGTGTGAGTTTTGGCTTAGTGAAGTCAAATTCCTTGGTCATGTCTTATCGGCCGAGGGTGTTGCAAATTGATCCCAAAGAAAAATCCAAGATATTCTTAATTGAAAACCACCCACCACCGCTCATCAAGTTCGTAGCTTCCTTGAATGGCGGATATTACCGCTGCTTTGTTCCCCGATTTCTCCAAATTAGCCAAACCAATCACGTAACTCCTCAAGAATCAAACCAAATTCGATGGTCATCCGAATGTGAGCAAGCTTTCCATAAGTTAAAAGATCTTCTAACCACGCCCCAATCCTTGCTCACCCAGATATTGAAAAGCCATTCGATGTGTATTGTGATGCGCCCGCATCGGCATCGGATGTGTGTTAATGCAAGAGGGCAAAGTTATTGCTTATGCTTCGAGGCGCTTGAAGCGACATGAAGAGCATTATCCAACTCATGATCTTGAGTTAGCCGCAGCTTGTGCATGCTCAAAAAATATGGAGCATTATTTGTCCGGGCAACAAATGTCATATTTATAGTGATCATAAAAGTTTGAAGTATATCTTCACACAATCCGAGTTGAATATGAGACAAATAAGGTGGCTTGAATTAATCAAAGATTATGATCTTGAAGTCCATTATCATCCTGGCAAAGCCAATGTGGTTGCGGATGCTCTCAAATCGAGAGTCGGTGCAACTGCCTTGCCGTCACCCAAGAAATCTGAGTCTATGTCAAGAGTTAGAGAGATTAAATATTGATATAATTTCTCGTGGTACTCTGAATGATATCACCGCACACTCATCTATTCAAGAAAAGATTATTGCCGCCAACGAGAAAGCAAAGGGCTCAAGCATATCGTAGAAAAAAAGTCGATCGTGGCAAGCATCTTGCTTCCGCCTTGATGACGATAATGTGTTATGGTTTAAAAATCGCCCGATTGTTCCAAAAGTTCCCGAGCTCCGGCAGATGATTCTTGATGAAGCTCACCTAACCAGATTCTCGATTCACCCGTGTAGCAATAAGATGTATCATGACCCGAGGCGTAGATTCCGTGGACTAAAATGAAAATCGAGATAGCTCGCTATGTTGCAAGATGTGACACTTGTCGAAAAGTCAAAGCCGCGGCATCCAAGACCGGCCGAATGCTACAACCTTTACCAATTCCACTGAAGTGGGAAGATATAAGTATGGATTTTATTGTGGGTCCGCCTACAACAAAGAAAAGGGTTATGATTCTATATGGGTGATTGTGGATCGGTTGACTAAGTCGGCCCATTTTATTCCAAAGGAAGAATGTTTACCGCAAGACCTCAATATGCACGGTTATAAATAGACCGAATTATGTGTTTGCATGGGGTACCCAAGTCTATTGTTACCGATAGAGGTACACAGTTTGTTGCTAAATTCTGCCAGAAATTTCATGAAACCTTGGGTACTAATTTATTATATAGTACGGCTTACCATCCGCAAAACGGAGGGCGCATCGAAAGAGTAAATCAAATTCTTGAAGATATGTTGAGATCTTGTGTATTGACATATTCCTCAAAGATGGGATGAATGTTTGCCATTAGCAGAATTTGCATATAATAATAGCTATCAAGAAAGTCTCAAAATGGCACCATTTGAAGCATTATATGGTCGACGATGTCGCATCTCCACTTAACCGGTCTGAACCAGAGAAAGGTGGTTCTATGGGGTTGATTTAGTTAAAGAAACTGAAGATAAAGTCGACAAATTCGAGCAAATCCGAGAAGGGCTCAGCCTCGACAAAAAAGAGTTATGCGTCGTCGTCCATCGCCGACCCTTGGCGTTTAAAGTTGGAGATTATGTATACTTGAAGGTGTCACCGAAAGCAAAGGTATCGACCGCTTTCGGGTGAAAGGTAAACTAGCACCTCGATACATCGGTCCATTTCAAATTATTGAACAAAGGTGGGAAGGTAGCATACCGTCCGGATCTACCTCGAACAATTGTCTCTTGTACACAATGTGTTTCATGTGTCCCAACCGAAAAAAGTGTTTGCGAGTACCGCATAAGGTCACCGACATTGAAGGTCTTCGCATTGAGCCCGATCTAAAAATGCGAGTACCCAATCAAAATTTTTGATCGAAAAGACCGAGTCACCCGCAGCACATAAGAAGATTTTATAAAGTTCAAGTGGGATCAAGACTGAGGATGAAGCCACTTGGGAATCTGAGGAATTCTTGAATGAGCACTTTCCTGAGTTTCTTTCTTCTTTCTCCTAAGTCACGATTGTTTCTAAGAATTGTGACTTTCCCAAAAACATGAGACTTGTAATATGAACCCTTCTACCTCCCTCATGAAACAATGTAAGATGTGTTTGCTTGACACATTTCCTTTTCCATTACTTAGCTCCTAAGCTTTGAATCTCGGACGAGATTCCTTTTAAGGGAATATAATGTAACACCCCTGTTACGTTAAGCAAAACCCGCCATGTCATCATCATCATTGCATGAGCATTCATGATTAGAAAACCCTAATTCAAATAATTAAAATAAGTTTACGATTCTAGGGTGTTGTTTGAGCTCCTTTGTATTACATGTGCTTATGTTTATAATTTGAATCCTCGCTCACATGTTTGATTTCTTAAATAAAACTAATCAATTAAAATCAACCGTGATGTTTGCAAGTGCTTGGCTAACCCCGACTTTCACCTTAAACAAGTTTTCTAAATCAAATGAGGTGCAAGAGAGAACCAAGTTTGAATTTGGCATTCAATTCCCAAATCCTAGCTTGAGAGGCTAAGTGTTGGAATTGGAATATCACTTTCAAATTTGGTGAGCTAACCATGATTAATTTTATAAATAAAAGTTGCCAACCAATGGCACCTTTTAAAAGTATGAACTTTGTACTTTGAAAATATGCTATTGGTTGGGTTTGAAAAGTGTCACAGCATCACTATTTATTTGCCCAAGATTTCAATTTGAAATTCATTTCAAAAAGGGATATTTTCAAGATGTTTTTTACCCACTTCATAATTTCACCTCAAAATATTCAAAATTTGGGAAAACTTCCAAAATACAGTTTGTGCATCTCTTTGAGCTCTACAACTTTGGTATACAAAGTTTTTCAAGTTTTTGAATAAAATTTGGAGTAATTTCAAAAGTAATTTGAATTTCAAATTGTCCCCTTTTGAGTTTTAAACTCTAATTCAAAAATTATTTGGTTTCATGAAAAACTTCCTAAATGAAAGTTGTAGATATTGAGAAATAGAACAACTTTTATTTTTGGATATTTTCATCTTTTATTCAAAATTTGAGAGTAATTTTGAAATCCCCAAGGTTAGATTTTATCCTCTTTTCAAATTTAAATTTCAAATTCAAAAACCAGTTTGAATCTGACCAAGCTTCCTTAATAAAAGTTGTAGAGCATAAAATTTGGAACAATCTGTATTTTGGGATATTTTTGTGTACAGTACAAATTTCAAAAGTAATTTGCAAAATGGAAAAGGGAGAGGTGGCACTGCTACAGTGCATGAACAGGGGGGTGCCATGCCGGACGGCCGGCCGACGGCCGCCGTGGCCCTTCTCGCCGTTTCCCGCCTTTCCCGCGCTGCCAACCACCTCAACGGCGTCGTGACATCACCCTCCACCTGTCCGACCGACGCTCGTCCTATAAAAACCGCAGGTCGCCGGGCGCCGTCGACTTTTTCTCCTCTTCTCACCGCCGGCCGTCGCCGGTTCTTCTGAAAAATTCGCGCACCACACTCACTCACTGCCTCCCATAGCTTGCAGCCACCTCCGCCTTGCTCCTGCGCACACTTTGAGTCACCAGCCGAGCCGTGAGACCCTCGGATTTGCTCGCGCGCCGTCTTCTTCTTCTTCTCCGATCAACCATCGCCGCCACCCCACGGTGAGCTCCCACTCCTTGATCAAAGCAGCTCGGGGTCGTTTTCGTAGCACGTTGAGTTCGTGTTGTGATGTTGGATCGTTTGCCGTGCTTGGTTTCACCGGAGGAGGTCCGGTGAGCCGGCCACCGTGAGATGCGCCGCCGGTGAGCCGCCGGTGTCCTCGGTGAACGCGCTCCGGTGGTCGGCTATGGTGGTATAGTAGCTCGTTAGGTGCGGTTCGGAGAGGGGAAGGTGATGGGGCAGCTGGTTTCGCTGGATAGATCGCCGGTGGCGAGAGCCGCCGCCGTCGTCGCCGTTGCCCCGTCGGCCGGTGAGAGAGGAGAGGAAGAGGAAGGCGCCGACAGTGTGCCCCGCCTGCCAGCCGAGAGGGAAGAGGGAGGAGCAGAGCCGCTGCGCCAAGGCCGCTCGCGCAAGACGCTGGGAGACGGGCCGTGCGGGCCGATGGGCCGCAAAGGCGGTCCGCGGGGAAAAGAAAAGGCTTTTCTTTTTTTTTTTAAAAATTTCCAAGACACAGTTTTCATCTTTTTGCTATAATTTTATTTGGGCAGATAAAAATGTGAGAAAAATATATATGTGATCCCTGTGATATGCTCTGTCAATGAAAAATGCTAACTTATGATTTTCAGTAAGTTTTAGTTATAATTAAAATTGCTTCTCTAATTAATAAATGCAACTTCCATGATTTTTAATAATTAAAATATAACTCCAAAAATTATGAAATTTGTTTTGTGTGCTGATTAGATGGTAATGAGCTTAATTATGAAGTTTGGTTAAGTTTTGTATTAAGCTTAATTAATTCCTTAATTAATCATATTTAATTAGTAATTCTTTAATTAATTAGGGTTAAGTTAATTCCTAATTAGTAAGTTAATTAGTGGCTTTCAACGACTGTAAAATGGTCAATAAATTAGTTATCACTCTAATCACCATTAGGGTTGCTTGATTTTGGGATTGAGTGATGACCCTAGGTCATTAACCCTAATGACCTTCGGCATTTCATGTTGATTGCGTATCACTAGTCCGTCGTCGTCGACGCTAGTTATACCTTCCTAGAGTGAGGTTACCGTGAAGGAAAGTTGTACTCAAGATAGGTTAACGTTTGATGCATCGCTGTCACATGATCATTCATTTACTGCATTATAATCATGCATCTCTGTCGTGTAGCTACCGGACCTGAGGAAGGGGTTGATCCAACCCCTGTTCTTGAAGAAGGCGTTCTTTGTGAGGAGACTGATTCTGGTTCTGGTGATTGGTTCTCTGGTCCTCACTTCACCGAGCCCCAAGGCAAGCCCCGGATGCATTCAAACCCTGCCTTGTATTTCGAAAAGTTTTTATGATTTCATGTGATGATACTGCATTAGGTGTAGGAGTTGTGTGTTACCCTACTTGATGCACTTACCATACCTTGATATATTATCCTGGATACCTGTTTTGATTTCGAAATGCTTAGTATGCGCTTAGTCTTGCTACTAGTGTAGGGTTTTGATAAACTGCTTACAAAGGTGTGATCACAATGATCCCCGATGGGAATTTATGAAAACTTGATGTTGCTTGTCGCCTACCTCTCACCTTGGCCGGGTCGTGGGTACGCCCAAGAACATGATGATGAATAAATCGAGACGCCGGTGGAGTGACTTGCATCGGAGGGGCTACCGCCCCGGTGTAGTGTCGCCCACTTGTGTCGGTTAAGCACCGCTCGCTGTTTGGCCCTTGGATCATGAGGTTATTGGATAGTACTAGTCGCATGCTAATGGCGGTAAACTCCACTTGACTATCTTTTACTAGAACGGACAAGTAGCGTGTGCCCATCCTACGATGCGCACCGCCGAAGTGACCGAGCGGCCGTAGCGAGGTGGTGTACTGCACTCCGCTCGTAGGGAAAAAAATCTGGGCGTGAGTTGATGTATGTAAGATGTTGGTCCTCGCATACATCGTGGCGGCTAGGAAGCCCCAAATGGGTATATTAAGCGATTCGAATCGCCGTGTGCTCCACGATATGGGAGCCGTGATCCTCGCACCAAAGATCGTAGTAATAATGGAAGTTGAGTATGGAAAGTTTTGAATTCGGTATATGTTTGACGAGTGATTGATACATTAAGGACCGGCTTAGTCTTTTTAGCAAAAAGAGTCTTTTGATCTTGCTAGAGCCTCACCTTGATTCCTATTAGCCAAAGATCCCCGAGTCTTCTCCCCAATTTTGGTCGGGTAAGCCTTGGCGAGTACTTTTTGTACTCGTGGTTTGTTTAACCCTCAAGCAGGTGAACCGCATGGGCAAGCGTGCTACGGCCCTTTGCCGCATGACGGTAATTGAAGAGGTGACCGATGAAGAGTGAATTGAGTGGCCTCCTCGGGTAAGGCACCTTTTGTTGAGTGAGTGTAATAAAGTTATATAATGATACTTCCGCCGTTTGTAATAATACTGTTTGTATAAGTTTTACAAAATGTTTGTAAATTAAGTTATTGTAAGTCTTCCGCTACTCGTATTTTGTATGAAAGCTGTTGTAATACTGTGATGTATCCGTAAGTATCGATCCCGAGTGATTGTGGTTTATCGGGATCCACCCGACGGAACATTCTAGGTTATATGGTGTATAAA
>JADLZL010007478.1:0-23042 GCA_015844335.1 Chrysopogon serrulatus | reverse complement strand
TTTTGCTGTAATTTTAGACTTATATTTTTTTGTAATTAAATAGAATAATTCATAGCTGTAATTTCTATGGTCGAATTGTGGTAAAATTTTTTATGGTGAGCTTATTATAATATGCTTGAACTGTAGTAAAAATTTTATATTTATTGGATCATTTATAGATTTATTTATATTTAACAAGCATAAACCTAAGTATGAATCTAAATAAATCTATAACTAAGTTATAAATGATTTAATAAGTATGAAATTTTTACTATAGTTCAAGCATATCATAATAAGCTTACCATAAAAATTTCACCACAATTCGACCATAGAAATTACGGCTATAAATTATTCCATTTAATTACAAAAACATAGGTCTAAAATTACAGCAAAAAAAACTTTGTATTAAAATATACTGTATTATATGTTCACTGTAGATCTACTGATGTGGAGTCCAACAAAATTAGATTTTTTATTTTATGATTTTTCTGTGATTTACTATGATTTTTCAAAAATTCAGCCGAAATAATTAAAAAAAGAAAAGACAAAACCGTGTTACTGTAGCAAAACCACCCTCCAAAACCGCCTCAGGGGGTTATTTGCCCCGGTTTTAAAATTCAGGGGTGTAGAATACCCGGTTTTGTAGTTCGTGGCCTAGGTTAGACAAAAAGCTAATAGTTCGAGGGGATTTAGACTTTTTTCCGGGTGTTCTGGTTCTTCTGCTTCACTTTGAAAGTACAGAACATTGTGGCTTGGTGTACAGAGCATTGTCATACAATTGAAATTTTGTAATCTTTGTTTACATAATAGATTCTTTATTTGCAGTTTGGTCACTAGATTTGCTCTCCCCCCCCCCTCTCTCAACTTTGTGATTTCCTCAACTGTATGCTTTGGTGAACCTTTCTCTGAGCGAATTGTGCATCTCGCTCAATGCATCTTTGCCATAAACCACAGAAGAACGAGAGCAAAACAGTAATGTTCATATTTTTCTTAAGTTTTCCAGGATGGCCATGCTTCTGAAATATTTGGAGAGCACAGGAAAGAAACTCCCCTAGATGTAAGAAAACTCACCCCCCCCCCCCCCCCGCGAATATTTGGACAGCACAGGTTATCATATTGCATTCTTATTTTAATTGATGAATATTGTCATTTCTAGGTGGCCCAAGGTATTCAAAGAATTCCATTGTATCACTTTGAGGCTATTTATTTTGGGCGATGAATGTCTGTGGAGAAGAAATAGACAAAACAAAAAATGTTCCACAACCTAATGCTGTCTATGACGAGCTGCAATTTTCTTATTTATGCTACCCTTTCTGGTGTCAAGGTATGCTGCACTTTATTTCTTTCCCAATATTTTCCTTTTATATTAGTTCGGTCTTTGTATACTCAAATATTTTTAAATGTATATTTTATTCCTTTTGTTTTTTATAAATATGTGTTATCAACATTTCTATGGGAGTTTCTTTAATGCTGCAAGATCTTTACATCATATATAGGTCAATTATTTGTGCTCAAACTTTATTGTTGTATTACTACAAGATTATGGCATTGAGGAGTAGTTAGTCATGAAATCCAAATGGTTGAGATGTTTAGGGAACCTCCACAATCTAAAAGAGGTTATTTATTTTTGTTTTATGATTTATTTTTTCTAGATATCACCGTAGCGTTAGCACGGGTAATATACTAGTTTGTTTATAATAACACAGAAGAGTGTCTCATATCGAATATATACCGAGGAAAATAAAAGTACAGGAAATTGACAATAAGATACTAAATGATCTCTACAAAAATAAGAGTAAATAACGAATTAAATTGGTCGTTAATTCTTCTTTCTACCATCCGCTACTTACCGTGAGCTTGAAAATCGTCTTGAATAGACGATAAAGAAAAGGAACACCTGTAAAACATCCTCGCCAAACATGATGGCCTTGAAGACCGCAAAAATCACTCATTGCCGATCGACACCAAAATCATCAATGTAGTATGCACTAGAATAATTGTAACACCCCCGGTGTTACGTTAACCTAAACCCATCATGCCATCATATTATGCATTAAGCATCATGTTTATTAATTTAATGATAATGCCATTAGCATATAATCATATGCATCATTAAGTTGATCACCGAGCATTAAAGTGCATTAGTGCATTTCATGGTATAATAGTCTTTTTCGGGATTCATACTTGGTCTTGCATGTTGAGCATGTTTTGAGATGTTAATCATGCCTAATGATCATTAGTGTAGCTTGTTAATTAAATAAAATGAGTTTACATTTTAGGTTGGTTGAGTTCTTTCATGAAGGGTGTTTTATCAATGTCATGATAATCACTTTTCTTTAACTTACATGTTTAATTTTGTTTATAAAAGTAACCAACTAAAACCAACCTTGATGTTTGAGAGTGTGTGGCTAACTATGTTTAACTCTCTAAACATGTTTTACAAGTCAAATGTTGCAAAGAAAGAACAAAAATTGAATTTGGAATTCAAATGCCAACTCTTTCCATAATTGGTTTAAGTGTTGGAATTTCAATTTCAATTTCAATTTCGGGAGCTAATTATGATTAATTTTGCAAATAAAAGTTACCAAACTTTGGCACCATTTCAAAGTATGAACTTTGTACTTTGAAAGTATGCCATTGGTTGGGTTTGAAAAAGTACCACAACACCATTAATTAATTGCCCAAAAATTCAATTTGGAATTCCTTTTCAAAAGCTTGAAATTCAAATGTCTTTTGCCCCTTTCTTAATTTCATCTCAAAATATTCAAAATTTGGGAAAAACTTCAAAAATATAGTTTGTGCATCTCTTTGAGCTCTACAAGTTTGGTAAATAAAGTTTTTCAAGTTTTTGAATAAAAAATTGAGTAATTTCAAAAGTTCTTTAAATTGAATTTGTCCCCTTTTTGATTTTAAACTCCAATTCAAAAACTATTCAGTTTCAGGAAAAACTTTCTAAATAAAAGTTGTAGATCTTGAAAAATGGAACAACTTTAATTGTTGGAGATTTTCATCTGTTATTCAAAATTTGAAAGTAATTTTGAAATCCTAAAAGTTAGAATTTAAACCCTTTTTCAAATTCAAACTGCAATTTCAAAAATATTTAGAATTTGACAAAACTTGTTTAACAAAGTTTGTAGAGCATGAAAAGTTGCACAATTTGTATTTTGGAAATTTTTCATGTTGTGTTCAATTTTTGGGAGTAATTTTTTAAAAAGGAGAAGAAATGAGGTGTCTGCTACAGTAACCCGAGGGGGATTCCTTTTCTCCTCCTCCATGCTTGCTCTGTCGCCGGCCGACCGCTGTGGCATGGTCGCGCCTTCTCGCGCCCGCGCGCGTGGCCAGCCACCTGCTTGCCTTCGTGTGGCTCCTAGCCACCTCACTGCCCTGCCCATGCTCCATAAATAGCAAGCGCCGGCCCGTCGAAGTCGCCCTTTTTCTTCTTACGCTCCACCGCCGTCGTCTTCCTCTCGGTGGCAAATTCACGCAACATGATCCACCACCGTGCCACAAGCTCCGCCAGCCCCTAGCGCCCCTCTTGATCCACTTAGCACGATCTAATTTTCACTGGAGCCGACGAGCTCGTCCTTTTCTCCTCCAGCTTCGGCAGAGCGCCGCCGAGCTCCGCCTCTTCGCAACCGGCTACTTCCAGAGCTCCTCCAGCCCAACCAACACCACCGGTTGCTTCGTCTGGCTCCAGAGAAGCTCATCGGCCCGTCCGTTCAATTGCTATCGCCTTCACCTCGGTGGAAAGCGGCCGTGAGCCGCAGCCATTTGTCGTGCCTTGTTCAGCATTTGTGCCGCCATGGATGGCGTCGAGCTAACCAAATCCCGCTCGCTGTCCAACCACACCCGGCGAAAAGCGCCCTTCGCCGAGCCCGTTCCAGCCCTAGCCGACCACCGCCCACCGGCCGTGCGCCACCAAACGACCGAGCCTCGGCCATCGCCGTCGCCCGTCTCCCTCGGTTTGAATAGAAGGGGGGGGAAGGGAGAAGCGAGCCGGGCCAGGCCGCAGCCGGGCCTCTGCTGGGTCTAACTGGGCCGTGACGCAGCCCAGCGAGAAAGGAGAAAGGTTTTTCTTTTTCAAAATGAATTTCATTTTTTCTGAATTTCATAATTTCATAACTAAATACTTTGGGCAAATAAAAATATGACAAAAATTTGTGTGTGATCCTCATGTTGTGTAGTTTCATAACAAAATATGTGAGCAGCATGTTAAGTACTTTTGTCGTGATTAATAATTGCCTCTTTTAATTGATAAATGCAACTTCCCTGATTTTTAATAAATAAAATATAATTCCAAAAATCATGAAATTTATTTTGGGTGCTAATTAGATGATAATGATCTTAATTAAAAAGTTTGACTATGATTTAACTAATTTTACTTTTTATGCTTAATTAATACCTTAGTTAATTATTATTTAATTAGTTAATACCTTGTTTAATCAGGGTTTAATTAATTTCTAGTTAGCAAGTTAATTAGTGGCTTTCAACAACTGTAAAAATGGTTAATAAATTAGTAATTAACCTTAATGATCATTGTAGGATTGATTGAGTTTGGGATTGAGTGATGACCCTAGGTCATTAACCCTAATGGCCTTCGGCAATTTACATTGATTGTGTATCGTTAGTCCATCATCGTTGAGGTTAACCATGATCACCTAATGCAACATTACCGTGAAGAAAAGTTGTACTCAACTTTCTTTAGTTTGTATGTCTTGCATTATGCATCACATGAGGCATATCATTAAGCATACATCATTTCTTTTACGTATAGTCTACGTGAGAGCGAAAGATTGCGATGCTCAAGCTTCTCGGAGAAGGTTCACGGTGATCCAACCCTGATGAGGTGAATGCCCCGAGGATGCCGATATCAAGATTAACAACCGATCTTCTCTCGCAACGCAGTAAGCCCCCGGATGCATTCAACCCTTCCTTGAATTTCGAAAGTCTTTTATAATTTTATGTTGATGATATAATGCATTAGGTGTAGGAGTTGTGTGATATCCAATTTGATGCATTTACCTTCCTTGAGATATAATCCCTGAAACCTGTTTTGATTTGAAAATGCTTAGTGTTGACACCTCTTAATGTTATCTCTAGTAACGGTGCTAAAAATGCTTGTGGGCATAGCATCGCTACTAGAACGCCAAGTTGTCATCCCCAAAGAATAACACCAAAGAGGTGTGGTATTAAATCATGCCACCATTTAGAATATAGAAATAGTATCATAAGCGTATGTATCAAATACCATTGTAGCATTTTACCCGTAGTATCACCAAAGTTGTTATTTATATTTTACCACTGGGAAACAATGGCTAAAGACATTGATAATTCACCATCATGTATCTACTAACTAGTATACCAACTAGACCTAAGCAGGGGTAAGTGGTAAATGATAAGAGTTATGCACAATATCACACACAGAGGAGAATCCTATAATATATAGTCAGCTAACTTGAGAGGACTAAGGGAGAGTTTAAGGTTCCTATGTACTTCTCTACTACTCGGGTTCTATTCTAGTTGACACTAGAATGTAACTAATGTATGGGTAAGTATAGCATACACAATAGCACTTCGGGGCAGCAGTACCTTTCCAACTCTCGAATAAGACTGGGAAGAAGGTAGTTGGGGAAGGCTGCCAAAAGCCCTACGAAACACCAATCCCGACGTGGTGGAATACGAAGGCCACATAGAGCTGTCACCCCTATGGGCTACCACAACTAACCATAAGAATTGAACGCAACCTCAGGTAACCTATAGCCTAGACACCATGTCTACACTATCGATTACTACTCTAGCTACACGTGATAACTAGAGCACCTAATACAGGCGGAGATCCTATGCTAAGATGCAATAACTACATTAACCATACAAATAAGGCATAGAAGTAAATAGAGAAGATAAATATACTAAAGCATAAGTGTTGCAAAGATAAGATACAAAGATATACCAGACCTCCAAAGCTCCACGGCGAGATCCAGAACGAAGCCTCTCAACCCTAGCTCTCAAGTTACTAAACTATTACATTGAAGAGTCTAGCCCTATTCTCCCTGGTGTGTTGATCTCCATGAGAGTATGATCCTTTTAAGGGATGCCTCTCGAATGGATCCCAACGAATAATGAATTAGGGTTTCCAGGGGATGCCTCTCCTAGGGGGGTCCTGCCCTTCTTTTATAGCCCGGTGGGATGAACGTGAGCCCTTGGATCAAACCGACTTTGGCGGATGGCTAAGATTGAAACCCTAAGGCGGTGGAGCAACCCGGGGCGGCGGGCCCCGATTGGGCCGGGGCCTGCACCGCCGGTGCAGGGTGGGACCGGCCGGTCCCCCCTGGTGGCCGCTGGCCCTCCGCTTCGGCGTGGTGTCTTCTGGTCTCTTCTATAATCTTCCTGCATTGCCGTGGCGCCCAATTTTCCGTTCTATGTTCCGATAAGCTCCTGGGATTGCGTCTTTTCTAGTTTACACCTGCAGAAATAGTGAAACACCAAAACTCGTGGAATTCTGTCAGTGCAAACCCTATACCTACTTTGGTGATCACGATTGCATCCTTTTCATAGCTAGTTGACGGTTGAATTCATACAATAACGGCTGTCAACACTTAGTATATGCTTCGTCCTGCTGATAGCATAGGCTTTATAAATAAAATATTTTTCAAAAGTTTGATAACAATATCCTCTTGAAAGAGCTATGAAAACTTGATGTTGCTTATTGTTTATCCTTTACCTTGGCCGGGTCAAGGGTACTCAATAAGAACATGATGATGAGTAAATTTAGACGCCGGTGGAGTGACTTGCATCAGGAAGGGCTAGTACCCTGGTGTAGTGTCGTCCACTTGTGTCGGTTAAGAACCGTCCGTTGTTTGGCCCTGGATCATGAGGTTATTGGATAGTACTAGTCGCATGCTAATGGCGGTAAGCTCCACTTGACTATCCATGACGAGAACGGGGAACGGAAAGTAGCGTTGTACCCATCCTACGAGTGCACTGTCGACGTACTGACGGCGTAGGGAGGTGGTGTACTGTACTCTCATGGCTAGGACCCGTTCTGGTATGGAGAAATTCAAGCGTTGAGTTGATGTATGTAAGATATTTGGTCCTGCATACATCGTGTGGCTAGGAAGCCCCAGCTGGATATATAAAGCGATTCGAATCGTCGTTACTCTACGATATGGGAGACTTGATCCGAGTCCCGGCATCATAGTAATGATGGAAGTTGTTGAGATTGGAAAGTTTTAAAATCATTACTTGATTGACAAGTGATTGTTACAGTAGGGATCAACATTAGTTGCTTTTTCGCAAAGGTGTCTTTGATTCTTGCTACAGCCTTACCTTGATTCCTATCAGCCAGCATTCCTGAGTCTTCTCCACTCTTTTCTGTTGGGTAAGTCTTGCGGAGTATTTTTGTACTCAGGGCTGTTTGACCCCTGTTGCAGGTACTAACTGTTGCTGCTAAGTTCGATCATACCAGTGGGCTTGGCATGATCGAGTATCTCCCACCTGAGGTGTTCTCCTGCATGTGTTCTATATCTCCTTCTTACTTCCGCAAACTCAGTTAAATTTTGTTTAATAAAACTCTGATCAAGTGTAGTCATATCTTTTATAAGTCTTCCGTTACTCTATTGTATTTGAATAAAAATAATTGTAATACTACAATATCTCTCTAAGAATTCGATCCTGGAGGATCGTGGTGTCATCGGGGTTTCACCCGACAGAACTTTTTAAGTTATGTGGTACATAAACATAGCCGACAGAGGTCTTAGGGACAATATCAGGTGCTTGTGGGCTATATAATTTAGAAGGTTCTGCCACAATAATATCGGCGGGTGGAACCGCCCCAAGAAACACAGGCGTGTGATCATTCACCATGAGAGCAGAGTGCTGAAAATACCGAGCCTTACCGCCGGATAGACCAAAAGAAGCTGTCACCGCATAGAAAGTCAGCCAACTGCTTATCAGGATAAACACATCAACTGCCAAGATCTGAAGAGAACCAATAAATTTGACATATCATGCTCTCGATCACTGGCCCCTTATCAACGCTAAATCTAATGTCGTCGAGGTACGTAGCCGGAAGAGGCCGAAGAGAGACCTATCCTTATCCCAACACGTCATCTCGCCACGTACTCTTCTTTGGTATGCATCATCACCTGATGCGCATGCACGTAGCTTCGTGCATACTGTTCTTTTTTTGTTTTTCTATCGTTATATCTCCATGCACATTCAATGGTGCACGTACGTCAAGAGAGCTGAGCGTGTGGCAAAACTTTACTTACTTTCTCCCCGTAAAAGAGAGAAACAAACGAACGAACAAACAAACATATATACTATAGAACGTATAGGAGAACAAAAGCGAAGCGTTGCGTTGCATTGCATGATAGGGCGGCGCGGCGACGAAAGCAAAGCAACTAGTGCAGTGCGTGTGCCTAGCTAGTAGGAGTACTGTATCGTGCAACAGCAGCAGCAGTGGGTCCAAAGCAGCTTTGGGTGGCAACTCACCCAAAGCTAGGCTAAATACTCCCAAAAAAAAAAGCACCACGCACGTATACGCCGCGCGCTGGTCAGTCAAAGTCAAGCATGATGCGCTGTGTTTTTCTCATCCGGTCCGCGCGCTCCTCTTTATTTGCGGCTGGTGTGATGACGAGTGACGAGACGAGACCCGGCTCTCCTCGATCGGTCACCTTTGGTTCGTGTTTGGACGATTATATCGACGCGCGGAAGCTAAGGAAGGAAGCAAGCTGGAAAAAGGTAGCTATGGCGGTCGCGGAAAGCAAGCATGCGATGCGCTCGCGTGGAGGATTGGAGGAGATGGATCGGAGCCCATGCGCAGCGCAGCTAGACGACGGAGGTTTCTAGCGAGAGAGATTTACCTGTATGATTTTAAAAAATATACTTTTTATATGGTTTTTTCTTTGAACTTATTTCTTGTTTTTTAGAATTACATAGTACAACGCAGACGCTCACAATACGCACGCACACTCATCCCTATGAACACACGCACGTAAACCCTACCCCTATGAGCATCTCCGAAGGACTGAGTCGGCAGATCTAGAGATCCCTGAAGTCACCATTGGCACCTCGTCGTCGACGGGAATGTCGCTTACTACTTAAAGTATAACGCCGATAAATCTTGGAAAACTCCCAGGAAAGGTGCGAGCACCAGGATTTGATTCCTAGTGAGCAGCGTCTGTTGACACTCCTTAGCGTCAACTTTTACTAGGGCTTTTTACCTGAAGGAAAACAAGAAAACACACTAGTCTAGGGCTTTATCTGACAAATTACACGAGTTTTGCATATTCTGTATTTTCCAGGGTAATTTTCAGAAAAGCATAAAAAAGGGGATTATAGAGCTCAATTATCACGAAATTGATCCACAACGGAACAACATCATCATCGGACTCAGGAAGGGTCTAGAAGACACCTGAAACAGCGGGGCCCACAGAGGAGCCTAAGTGGGGCCGGTCGGCGCCCTAGGTCAACGTCTGGCCGCCGCCTTCTGGAGTCTTCCTCCCACGGTTCCTTGGAAGCCAATCAAAGCATCCCTACGTTGATTTTAGGTCGGTTTGATCCGACAGTGCACATGAGATGAAGACGCGGATCGCTGACGTGGCGGTTCCTTGCCCCCTACTCCACGTCGGCCTATATAATGACGCCCAAGGCTCCCTCCAAGAGGCATTCTACACCCCGGTGCTTCATATTCTCTACATAATTAGGGTTAGGGTCCCTCTAGTTGATCTAGTCTAGTTCATCTAGTTCTAGTTCATCTAGTTGTAGCAATTAGGAGAGACTAGTTCTTCTAGATCTAGTTTTGTTTAGAGATTAGAGAGATTGAGTAGAGTAGAGATTCTGGAGGAGCTCCGGCCTGTCGGCGCTTCTTCGTGGCTGTATTCTTCTGGATTCAGCTTCCTCGCCCGGAGCTGCGTTCTGATGTACTTTTGTATTTACCATTCTGATTCAAGTAAGCAATTTGTTCTTATTCGTTCTTTGGTTCACATCTCATATTGAGAACTTTGATCTATAGGACCCTGTAGGTTAAAGTTGTATTTCGTAGTGTAGGCGTGGTGCCTAGGCTAGATTTACTTGTGAATGTCCCCCCGATCGGCCCGGATAGTGGTAGCTCGTGTAGGTGACTTTATAGTCTGCGTTGAATCCTCCGTAGTCCACTTCCCGTTGATAGGACCGATAGGCTTATAGGTGTCTATAGTAGGTAGATTAATCTGTTTCTTCTCCTATTCAGGTCACTTGTCCGATAAGACGATATTATATAAAGTTTACCGGTTATTGGAACTAGAGTACAATAGCTATTTCCTTTTTTTCTTGATATTATCTAGCCTAATTGTAGGGTTAAGTCTATAGGCATTGTCATTATCACAACTGCTTCCTCGTGGATACGATATTTAAAACCTCCGGGTAAAATGTGACACTTGGTATGATATCTCGTGCGCTTGCGGATAATCCTACTTAAAACTTATTTAATGGAGTGCGCTTAAAAATACCAACAAGTATTTTTTTGGCGCCGTTGTTAGGGAACGGTTTGCTGATTTTGACTTAGTCTAGCTTAATCTTGTATTATACTTTTATCTTTTCCTATTTTATCCCATTCTCTTTATTATTTTTGTGTTCATCCTTATGGATGCTTTTAATTCTATTCCTATCCGCTTTTATGGCATGCGTGAAAGCTTCGGGCCACCAAAATCTGATGAACCTATCATAACACCGGCTATGAGTCGTGCCCATGTCTAATCAAAATGATTCGGGATAAACCCTTCTTGGGAGAAGGCAATGAAAACCCATACTTACACTTACGAGAATTCGAAAGCAGACACTGCATGCATGCGCATTCTTTGGCATGTCTAATAAGACTATTAGATGGAAGCTTTTTCCGTTTTCCTTGACAGAAAAAGCTAAACTTTGGTATAATCGAGCCGTAGGGAGTATGCAAGGTGATTGGGAAATGTTATACTCTGAATTCTGTTTACACTTCTTCCCCATCTCTAGGGTAGCTAGCCTTCGAAAAGAGGTTCTAACTTTTAGGCAATTAGAACAAGAATCTCTTAGTAAATCATGGGAGCGTTTTAATGAACTTATCACATTTGGCCCTGACCTTGGTTTTCCAGACTCCATACTTCTTCAACATTTTTATTTGGGTCTTACCAAAGAATCTAAGGACTCCCTTGATTTAGCCTCTGGAGGAGCTTTTCTTCGCTTGCCTATAACTGAAGCCAGACCGATGCTAGAAAAGGTTGTTCAAGCCTATTCTGAGCTATCTGAGGAAGAGAAGGAATCATCTCCCGAACAAGAAGAGGAAGTTTTGGTAGCTGAAACACAATCACCCCAATCCCAAGATTTAGCTATCAATCCTAAACCATCAAAACCTCACAATGATGATTTAGACTTCCAATTAGCTAAGATGCTCGTACATCGATATGAATCAGACCTTCTTAGAAGAGCATCTTCGAAAAAGTGTCATCAACTTCCTTTCCCTCCTAAAGGACATCAAGAAGAATACATAGATGTCATGTCTAGTGACACCATAGAAGGAGAGCTAAGCCACTCAAGAATTAATCATATCTTCTCCCCTTCTATACCCACATTAGATAACTTATCTAAACCCAGCTTTAAACCCATCCTTGACCCTGATGATCCTTTTTATACTCTCTCCCCTAAGTCTCGTAACGACCCTAAAAACTCACTAGAATACCTAAAGTATAGGAGTCATGAAGACTATAGAAATGATCAAGAAGAGCAACGTCGACAATGGCATGAATGCATGGAACATATGAAAAACTCATTTGCCATTGTCAAAGAATGGATGGAGGAGGACGAAGCCTTAGTGTTAGCATCCGAACTTGGTCTAGATTCAAATGGTGAGCTTAAATCAATTTCTTTAATAAATAGAACTCACCCAAGTTCGAAGAAAACTTTAGACGAGACCAATCCTATAGGCATCAATTCATGGAAAATCCTAGAAGATACAACATCCAATGAATGATAGGCATGAAATAATAGAGGCAAACGTGTTGCCTATAGACAACCATGAAGAGACACTCTTGGAGTTTGGAAAGGGAGATTACATCGATGAGCTCATTAACACTTTATCAAATCCATGCTCATATGAGAAATCTCCTGAATCTTTTGGTCTCTCAAATATTACCACACACGAGATCTTCAACCCCCTTATTCTACCTGTTCATAAAATCATTAAGAGGGTGGTTGTAGATGCATATGTTTATCATAAATATTATACATCTCATTGTAATCTTGATATAGGTGCACAAAGGCTAATGTTCTAGAGGAAACCACCTCACCAACTTGAAGTATAATAGTCGAGAAGGTTTCCTATGAACAACTTTGTGTCCTAAAAATAACCACTCTAAAAAAAATGAATGAATGAATTAAGTTTACACCTTTAGCATAGAAATATAATTATCAAAATATTCCTTTAGATATTTTTGTCACTAACCATTTCAGGTTTGAAGTAAGAAAATAAATAATGGCAATGCCAGATATGACCAACCAATCATTATGCAACTTTAAATTACATCCACTCAAGCTTATATTTAATTTGTAAAATTCAAGCTTGGGGAATGGCTTATTTAGAAAAATTCTATATTGCTAATATTGGTTGTCTCTACCTTTATTCAATTTATTAATCATACTCTTTCATCTCTATTTGAATAACACTCGATAAACTTTCATGTTACCTTTGTTTGGTATAGTATACTTAAGGTTTGGAGAAATTTCATACACCTTTTGAATTAGGCATGGTGCTTAGTTTAAACTGTTTTCTTGAGTCATAATTAGACAAGGTGTTTAGTTTGATCCTTGAACTAAGAGGTGTATTGATTTTACTTTCAAAGGCTTTTTGAATTAAGCGTGGTGCTTAGGTTAGAATGCCTTCCTAAGTCAAATTAGACGTGGTGTCTAGATTGATTTTTGAACTAATAATATATTGTAGTAGACATTGGATATTTTATTGACTGACCCCTGCAGGAAAAATTTTTAAAATCAATTTAGTTAAGTCATGAGAATTAGAGATGAGACAGGGCACATGCTGAACTTTAATGACTTGATAGAAGAAGATACAGCTCATTCATCATAGATGGAGGAATTGTGAGTATTAATGGTTCATTCACTTTATCTTCTAATGCAAGTTACATTTTGCTTTGAGCCATGCCTGTATAGAACATGGTCTATGCTAAAATAATCTCAACACTATCTTTTTTTATTAGCATAGATAGAACACAATAAAATTCTGGACACATAACCTATCTTTCAAATTTGTATACTCCTTCGAGTATGTGTTGTCCACTAATCTGTTATAGACATAATAATAACTGGAGTGAAAAGAGTCAAAAGATCAAAGAAGCAAAAGATGGCAAAAGAATAAATATAACAAAGGAGACAAGATGTCCATGAGCAACTCAAGATTCAAGAGGAAGGACCACCAGTCATTTACCCTTCATCACTTAGTGCTATCACGCTCTAATAATGAAAGTAATATTTTAAGGTAAGTGGTCAATTTGCTCTTCTCTTGATCTAGCTGTGCACATAAATTAAAAAGATAAACATGTTAGAGTTACAACTTAAATTGATCAACCTTGATTAACTCAACATGATTTATCTTTTAAGATTGTTCATGGCACTGTTTCTCTTAATCTCAGTCTTAATCAAGCAAGCTAAAAAACATTATATTCAATTTTGGAAAGATGATAGTTATACTCATATGAAAATTTATATATAGACAATTCTTCTATTGGTTAAGCAAGTCATTCTTTTCTCGCCATGTGAACTTAAATGCAACATTAAATGTTTAATCTTTTGATTCTACCACTCATGGCATAAATAAACAATTCATGTAACACTAACTTTATCTTGTTTAATGTGTCTAAGGATAAAAAATAAAAATAAATAAAGAAATAGATTTGGTTCTGTTGGTGTTTTTCCACCAGCAGAGCCCATGCACTTGATCTCTATCTTGGTTTTGCAATCGAGGACAACACATCGAGCAAAATTTATTAATTCTACAAGTGAGAGTTCTGTGAACATGCACACTGAGTAAGATGCTGCCAGCTATAATTAAAGCTCTACTTCAACCTGTTGGCCAAATCAAAGAACAAAGGTGACATCATCATCACTAGAGGTATGCAATTAACAAGACCTCCATCTCTCAAGGATGGAGAGATACACAAGAGTGGAAGAAGAAGTTCTGTCGGTAAACTTAAAACTCCGCACCCTTTGCCATAAGGTAATATGGTAGTTATCTAATTAATTAGTATTCTTCTCTACATTAATAATTTTACTTTAATATTTTTATCTTCATAAATACTAAAAATAAAATAAAATAAAAATCTTTATTGTTTCATTTACTTGCATCATAAAATATTGAAAGCCCCATGTGAATAAACTCATAGTAACCCTATAGGAATATTCACTGTGGGTGGCATAAAATAAATAAATAAAAAAACCTAAGCCCCATAAGAATAAATATTCTCTGTGGAGACATAAAAATATAATTATATGTATCATACTCATATATTTAATTTCTACATAATTAATCTAGAAAATCCTAAAAAAAAAAGAGAATCCTGCTAGAACCTGTCAATTCAAATTAACTCAAAGAATAATCAATCACTTATTGGCTGACCGCTAACCCATTATTAAATTCGAGCCTCGAGTTTTTGGTTTTCTTGTTGGAGTATACTTATGCAGGAACAACATTATGACAAGGAGAGAGTCTATCGCTGGCACCCACCAACCGGCTGGTTAGGTTAGCTCACTCTAAAGATCATCAACACCAAGTATTGCAAACATCTAGCTTGGGGAGGAGCATCCCCTAGTTATCGGTAACTATACCTAGGCGATTATCGAGTCTATTCTATATAGTCATAAAATACCAAAAAATATGTGAGCACATGAAGGTTCACAATAGTATCATAAGAAAATATAAGAAAAACACAAAAATATTCGGGCACATGAAGGCTCGACGCGATCGAAGGGATTAGCTTGGGGAGACGCACCCCGTTATCATCGTGAATATGGTATGTCTTTACTATTAGTTTTATTTTAGTAAGCTATAGTATGTGTTAGATTTAATAATTAAAGTATGTTTGAAGAACTCTCTCTCTCTAATCTTTTAAAGTGGAAATGATAAATAGTTGCTCTACTATAATTCCTTTCAAGTGCCTAGTTTTTAACCATAGATTCTCCTAAGTTTTGGACATGACTACTTTGATATAAGAATTTACTCTGAACCTGAAATTTGTGGAGGTATATGCTTGAGCTAAAGTCTATGTAATTGATTGATATGATACATGAAGGTCTAAGTTGCTATTTATCTTATTCCTAGCATTACTAAATTCTGGAGATTTATTTTGAAAATCCAAAATCTTACATGATGAGCTCTTGTATGATAAAGTTTACATTCCTACCAAAGCCATATATGATACATTTAGAGTTAGGAAAATCTTTATATATTCATGCTGCTTGCTTTACATTGAGTTTAGTCAACCTTTGGAGTATACCTTATGAGAGTCTTGTCATGCTTTTAAAATCAAGATCACTTACGCACTCCACCCACATATGCAATACTCCTACTCTAGGATGTAAGCGCAGTCATTTCCACTTTCATCTAGATTCACCTTAAAAATATTTTCCTCCTACACTAGGAGTAAAACACCCAAAAATATACCCTATAGGACAGCCCCCATTTAATTGCTCTAAGTTCTTATCATTATCTCTCCAATTATTTATATTCAAAGGATACATGTGGCTATGCAAAAGTATTAAAAAAAAGAAAAAAAGAAAGAGAAAAAAGAAAAATATGAGTAAAAGATGGACAAGTGTCCCAGCATTAAAATAAATGGGTACATAGATGCCCGCCTCCCAGATTGAAAAAAAGAAAGAAAGAATAAAGATAGCCCATGTTTTCCCGCGAACAAAGTTCTAAGGAGGAAGTTATTTTCAAAGAGCAAAAGTAGAATTAGGATTAGCCACTAAATACTATATATGCACCTATCCACCATATTCCATACGCACACACATCTTGATTTGATTGTATGCCTCGATTCTCTATGGATCCATTGCTTGACTTTACAATATATGAATTGCAAGTATGTTCATCCTTGTTATTGCCACTCCTATGAGCTCCACTATATATATCCTTAGTTATAGGAAGGCATGACCTTATTAATGCCTCGAGAGATCCATAAATACCACATATAATAAGAGACTTGAGGGTGTCATACAATTATGCTCGAGTTTTATTGTAAAAACTTACAAAACTCGGAATATTAGTACTGTGAAGAATTTGAGACATAGTGCTTGACTTGATTGTTCTATCTTTCGATTGCTCAAGACTTATGCAAGAGCGGTAAAACTCCATAGTTAAAGGTAAAATGGGTAAGTTTGAAAGTTAGAGCAGTTTTGTCTAAACCAGAGGAAAATTTATGTCTAAAAGCGTGTGTACTTAAAAGAAATAAAAGTATTGCAGCAACTCCCGATCTAAATATTTTAATAATTAGGCTTGGGGTTGTTTGCCAAGGGACCAGCAAAGGTAAGCTTGGGGGTATTGTTGACATTCTTAGCGTCAACTTTTACTAGGGCTTTTTACCTGAAGGAAAACAAGAAAACACACTAGTCTAGGGCTTTATCTGACAAATTCCACGAGTTTTGTATATTATGTATTTTCCAGGGTGATTTTCAGAAAAGCATAAAAAAGGGGATTATAGAGCTCAATTATCACGAAATTGATCCACAACGGAACAACATCATCATCGGACTCGGGAAGGGTCTAGAAGACACCAAACAATGGGGGGCCGTAGAGGAGTCGAGGGGGGCCGGCCGCCCCACCACCCGGGCCGGTCGGCGCCCTAGGTCAACGTCGGCCGCCGCCTTCTGGAGTCTTTCTCCCCACGGTTCCTTGGAAGCCAATCAAAGCATCCCTACGTTGATTTTAGGTCGGTTTGATCCGGCGGTGCACATGAGATGAAGACGCGGATCGGCCGACGCGGCGGTTCCTTGCCCCCTACTCCACCTCGGCCTATATAATGACGCCCAAGGCTCCCTCCAAGAGGCATTCTACACCCCGGTGCTTCATATTCTCTACATAATTAGGGTTAGGGTCCCTCTAGTTGATCTAGTCTAGTTCATCTAGTTCTAGTTCATCTAGTTATAGCAATTAGGAGAGACTAGTTCTTCTAGATCTAGTTTTGTTTAGAGATTAGAGAGATTGAGTAGAGGAGTAGAGATTCTGGAGGAGCTCCGGCCTGTCGGCGCTTCTTCGTGGTTGTATTCTTCTGGATTCAGCTTCCTCGCCCGGAGCTGCGTTCTGATGTACTTTTGTATTTACCATTCTGATTCAAGTAAGCAATTTGTTCTTATTCGTTCTTTGGTTCACATCTCATATTGAGAACTTTGATCTATCGGACCCTGTAGGTTAAAGTTGTATTTCGTAGTGTAGGCGTGGTGCCTAGGCTAGATTTACTTGTGAATGTCCCCTGATCAGCCGGATAGTGGTAGCTCGTGTAGGTGACTTTATAGCTGCGTTGAATCCTCTGTAGTCCACTTCCCGTTGATAGGACTGATAGGCTTATAGGTGTCTGGTAGGTAGATTACTCTGTTTCTTCTCCTATTCAGGTCATTTGTCCGATAAGACGATATTATACAAAGTTTACCGGTTATTGGAACTAGAGTACAATAGCTATTTCCTTTTTCTTGATATTATCTAGCCTAATTGTAGGGTTAAGTCTATAGACATTGTCGATATCACAACTGTTCCCCTGTGGATACGATATTTAAAACCTCCGGGTAAAATGTGATAATGGTATGATATCCGTAAACTTTTGCGATAATCCTACTTAAAACTTATTTAATGGAGTGCAGTTAAAAATACCAACAGCGTCCCACTGGACAGTCCTACCATTTGACCACAGGCCCATTCGCTCTTTAAACTTATTTTTTATGGTCTTAAAATGAAATTTTATGACCACTACTACATAAATTTTTTTCGAGGCGGTTGAAAATGATTTACCGAGACGGGCAAACCCAACCGCCTCGGACCTATTGTCACAGTTAATCAACGATTTACCGAGGCTGTAGGATTGCCGCTTGGGTAAATCAAATTAAAAAAACAAAAAAATGAAAAAGCCCAAAGCCCAAATCGGACCTGGCTGTATTTGGGCTGCGCTCGGCTGCCGCCGTCGCCGCAACTTGATCTGGATGTGCGCCACCACGGGATTCCTCGATCCGCGCCACCTCAACTTGATCCGGCCACTACGGGGGCGGATCCGGCCACCGTGCGCGGATCTTGCCGGTCATGGCAGATCCGACCGCCACGGTCGCCGGAGGAGATGGGGGAGGAGGGGACGCCGTCGCCGGTGGAGCTGCTCGAGAAGGAGATCCAGGCGCCCATGTGCCGCGAGGCAGCCTGCCCCGCGATCGACCGCGCCCCTGCTCCGCTACGCCCGCGCCCGAGGCCTCCCGCCGCCCTTCCGCGCCGTCGAGATGCCCTGCGCCGCGCCGCTGGAGGCCTCGCACCACCGCGCCACTAGAAGCCCCGGCGTCATGCCACCCGCCTCGGCCTGCGAAGGCTGCCGGAGCCCGTGCTACGTTCTTTGCGAGGCCACGCGCCCGCCCGCCTCGGCTAGTGCCGCTGCCCTCCTTGCGCCATGGCGGCCGGAGGGAGGAGAGCTTGGGTGGGTGCACGCTAAGGGAGGAGGAGCGTGAGGGAGAGAGGAGGCTGGTGGTGCACGCTGAGGAAGGAGGAGCGTGAGGGAGAGAGAGGAGGCCGGTGCGGCTGCTGGGTGACGGGAAAAGACAAGGAAGAAGTGAAAGTGTGGAACCCTAGCTTGCTATTTATATGAACCGGTATATGGTGGGCTAGTGGGCTTTTCTTTGAGCCTCAGCCATATCAATAGAGGCGGGCCTTATAAAGAGCCCGCCTCCGAAAATTGTGGTATTTTTTAAGACGACTTTTTTACAAGGTCCGCCTCGGTAAATAAATTTTAGGAGGCGGTTATTTCCAACCGCCTCCGTAAATCAATTACGACCGTCTCGGTTAATCGTCGACATTAACCGAGGCGGTTGAAATGTCTGCCCGCCTCCGAGGCCTATTTCCAAGTGTCTTGCAAAAGATTTTTTGTAGCAGTGGACTTATGTGGCCTTCCGTTTGTTCGGCCCACATAACGGTGTTAACAGAAGGGTAAAACGACTGTTTTACCCCTAGAGAAATAAAATGCAGAGTTTTTTTTATATATACTCCCTCCGTCCCGATATATTTGTCGTCGGGAGCCATGCACAAAGACCAAGGGACCCTATGAAGTCAGTATAGATGACATTGATCTGTCGCCTCTGTGGCCTCGTTTCCAGCGGCCAAAGAATAAACAATGCGAATTGAATAAACAACGCGGTGCAACGTCCAGAGAACGAACGAGTAGTAGCAACGTGCCAGTGGAGGTGGGCTGGGCCGGTGTGACGGGGTGACAGAAAAAGCTGCATACAGGCCTACGGTAGGTGCCTAAGCGACAAATAAATCGGGACAAGGAACTGTCGCTAGAACGACAGTTAAATCGGGATGGAGGGAGTATATTACTTCAAAAATATACTTGATGAAATACTTCAAATATGCTATCATGTGTATTTGATGAAATACTGCAAATATGCCCTACCGTTATGTGTCAAATTACTTACCAAATGTTACTCTAAATATTTAAAACTATAATTTTTATTTTTTTCATCAAGGGTAAAATAGTCTTTTTTTATTCTTCAATTAACACCGTTAAGTGGGTTGAATAGACGAAAAACCATACAAGTCATAGAATTTTATTCCAGAGCTATAGAAGTAAGTTTAAAGAAAAAAAAACTATACAAAGAAGAGATCTCTCTTGCAGCTACTACTACTACGTGTACGACGTAGCTCTCGCCCATTCGCCGCTGCCGCCGCTTTTGCCCGGCACCTGCATGCGCTGCCTGCTTCCGTCGCCCCTTGCACTTGCACGGTGTGTGTGTGTGTGTGTGTGACTGGCACTAGTGCACCACCGATGGATCGATCCACCTGTGACACTCCTATTCCGATGATCGACGTGCATGCATATGTGATTTCGCATCAGCTGTCATGCATGCACCTTGCATGCATGCTTTGCTGCGCGAGGGTCCATCGACGACGACGTGCTTGCCGCTAGCTGCTGCTGCTGCTGTGTGTAGTGTAGGAGCCGCGCCGGCCCGGCGCCTCCATGCATGCTGCCATGTCCGTCCCTTTCCATGCATGTCTTGTCGCCTTTGGATCGACCGGAGCCGGAGCGAGCGAGGGCTCCATCTATCATCGACACCCCAGGGCCACCCGGCCGGCCGTACGTAGCACAGCAAAGGCGCGCGTACGCGTGTCGATCGTCTTCTCCCGCGCTAGCTAGCTGTTACTAGTAACGTAACCCGGCCCCACCACGCACCCGATCGACCCCACGATCGTATGTGTATACGTGGACGCGGCTCAGAGCTCTGTGCTCCGTCACCACCGCGCGCTCTACCTATATTTTCTCCGTTTTAAATAATATAAGTCTTTTTGAATTTTTTTATATCTATATTTTGCTACGTATCTAACTATAACAATAATATATCCAAATATATAGTAAAATAAATAAAAAAAAAAAAAAGAATTTATAATTTAGAATGAAAGAAGTACTACTAGTCACCTTAAATTAGCTGCCACCGTGCGTTGCCATGGACTACTGCGTCTACACTTCTCTCCAGTCCACGCACTTCTTTCGACCGGCCGGCCCCATGCCCGTTGCCATCGCTCTCCTATCCGATCCCTAACCCTGCGGAAAGTCGCCAAATTTAAAGGGCAATGCAAAAGGCCTCTGACATATCTAGGCCTCTGATCTGCTGCCCGTGCTGCTCGACATATCTAGGCCTCTGATCTGCTGCCCGTGCTGCTCGACATATCTAGTAGGGCACCCATCTTTTAGAGTAGTAATTTCTTTCCCCTCGTTGTGCGTGTATGTGTGTGTGTTTACATGCATGACAGCCTCACATGTTGCGATGCGTGTTTGTTCTGCAACTATATAGCTCGTCAGTGTTGTCTACTCCGGACTCGTCCACGTACTACATCTATTATCCCCAAATTATTAAAGTGTGTATGTACATCTCATCTCATTTCAAACAAAACTAATCTTATTTATTTTTTAAAGTTTGACTAACATCGTAAACTAACATTTATAACAAGAAATATACATACTACAAAAAATGTTACATAACAAATCTAACATAAATACATATTTTTTCTAAGTATATCTTTCCCCAACCTCTAGCTTACGTACGGAAGTATAGTCCGATTGTAACCTTGAACTATGAAACCGGATAATAGACACTCTCTAACAGTCACAACAGGATAAAGTTTGATCTTCTAGTGTTCATAAAAATAATAAAAATCTGGTTTATTATCTAAAATTCACAAATAATCTATTTTAAATACAAAATTTTGAAACAAGTACCAATTCTCTTCTCAAAATGTTGTCTACATATTTATGATATTTGTATGTTACTTGGAACTAATTTATTTATATTCCTACTGCTTTGTTGCCCATACTGCGTGCTCAATATTCCTTTTAAAACAAATAAAGACCAAATAACTCTAAAATATTTGCTGATTTAAGTAAATTAAATATAAATTTTTAGAGATCAGCAAACCAATTTTTATTTTTTTTTATAAAATTTTGTTTTCTTTACCATACAACAAGGCACATTTTTCATTAAGAGAAGGAAACAAAGTTTTAAACATTACAATGGTAATAAGAAGTTACCGCCTAAAGCACAAAGGGAAATGAGCAGCTGAAAATAGAAATAAACTAAAGCAGCAAAACAAGCTCAGTGTTGAAAATCATCTTTGAAACCAGCTAGAGGACTAAATTTGCCTAGTTTCAAACAATAAGCCATGCTAATAAATAAAACACAACAAATCATCATAATCCTGTACTCTCGCTTCATTTCAAATTATAAGTTATTTTAATTTTTTTGTTTTATTCATTTTGCTATGTATCTAGACATATTATTATATTGATGTTTCAAAAAAAAAAAAAGCACTTATAATTTACTCCCTCCGTCCCTTTTTATTTGTCGGTGGGATGCGTGCCTAAAGTTTGACTTGATTTATAGAAAATACGTACAATATTTATATCTCCAAATAATTTTGTTAAAAAACTAGCTCCAAAGATCTTTCCGATGATATTAATTATGATACTAATCGATGATATTTATTATTTATTAAAATTGCCGGCACTTGTGTCTCGGGAAGCGGCGACAAATAAAAAGGGACGGAGGGAGTAGAACGAAGAAAGTACTTTTTTATTTTATATAAAATACCTTCACAGAAACAACTGGATAGCATATTTTGTGAGCCATGCATGCTAATAAGACACAACAAATCAACTGAGTGGTGCTCCAATAATAATTCCGATGGAGCAGACATTTTGGAAATTCATTCATTATTCTGCGACAAAATAACGAAAAAGATAGGCTAAATAAATGATCACAACAAACTCACGTACTTTTGCATCGGGGAGATCGATGGATGATGGATCGATGCACATCGAGAGCCGCCGAGAGGATCCGAGAAGAAAATGCATGCGTCATACGGGGCGGACGTGTTCATCAGCTCCTTGGCTTCTTCCGCGCCGACATGCCTGCAACTAGTACTCCTAGCTACTCGTAGCTATAGGTAGCTGCTGCTAGATCATGCTTCTGCACATGCGTGTCCTTCATGCAGGACAGGACAAGCAGCTGCATTGCATTTGCATGCCAGCATGCTGCAGGGATAGATAGATCCGGCACGAGCTCCGATGAGAAGTAGCCTCTCGTGTTTCTCTGAAGATGCAGGAGTATAAGCATTTTTCAGTTGATAAAAAGAAGCATGGAGATGGGAGTCAGCATGGCGTACTAAAAAGTTTGCAACTGCTGTCTGCACATTATATACGGAGTATATACTGGTGAGAATGACTATTGTAGGAGCTATAGACAAGAACTTGGAACCAATGTCAGTCTTGCGTGCTTTTGTGATCTTTGATAACTGAGTGTAT
>JADLZL010007477.1:0-11050 GCA_015844335.1 Chrysopogon serrulatus | reverse complement strand
ACCAGTTACTCACCAAATGAGACAAATAGCACACCATAAAGTGAAATGAGGGATTACAAACGGTAATTATTCACTCACGTTTTCAGGTCTAGGACCAGCTCTTCAGTGGCTGTCCTTTTTTCCGATGTACCTGCATAATGAGTTACAAAAGTGTAAAATTAACACGAACAATTCACAGTTATTCTGATATAGCTACACGTAAAATGCTGTCTGCAACACAGAATTACTCATGACATGGTTATCATGACACAAATAAATAAAGAAATAAGATGAAAGCTTCATGACCCCTAGACATTTGCCAATGAAAATGTAATCCACAACACAAAGAAGATAGGTTGGGAAGAGTCCAGGCAAGATAAACCTTCAGACAGGTCTGGTTTATAGCGAGCGGTGCGGTACTTCTGCAACACAAACCAGTTCAGATGAGAAAATGAAAAGGTATCCTTTGGGCAAGATACTACTTAGAAAGCTAAACAGCAAACCTGCAGATGGCTTTTGACATGATATATAGTCAAACCATCAACTTTCATAAGCTTTAGCACGCCCTTAGGAGTAGCTTCTGAATAGGAATAAGAGAAATAAACACGTGCATTAAATGATGTGACATAGGGTTCATAACTTGAACTATTTGAGGGAAAATGATAACAGGGAAGACATACTTTCACTACCGCCAAGCTGATTTACAGCATCTACAAAACATTCATGTAGTTCTGGGGTCCATCTCATCCGTTGCTTAGCAACTGATGAAGCATTGCTGCTATTGGGAGGACTAGCAACAGGGCAAATCTCCATACTATGAGATGAAGCTGACTGGTTTACTGCAGGTAGTGATGTAGCTGAGTTGGAAATCTGAATCATGGCCTATAACAGAAGAGAGTAACAGTCATGAAAGAAACACAAGTCATTACAGCTAGCATCAAAGAAATTACAGGGCTACAAGCCTTAAAACTCAGAAAACTGATGCCTATGTTGTACCAAAGAGGAGATGAGGCAACAGCACTTCAATTTTCCAGCGGTAACCATTAACATGAAAAGTTCTTAAAAGATTCTAACATGGTACCTCCAGTGGTCAGTCTAACATGTATAATAACACTACTCAAATCAAATATGTTGGGAATCATTTCTGCTATCTTCACCACTAATTCAATAAGGCATCTTAAACAACTAAAAACTGGAGCTAGACCTAATTACTTGCACAATATTATTGCTTCTCAATTTCTCATAAGGGGTAAGGGAACCTTCATTTGCAGATGTATGTCACAGCAGTATGTGCAAAGCAAAAAATGGTTCTTCAGTTTCAATGAAAAATACATAAATATTTGCAAAAACTGGTTTAGTTTCAAAATTAATATGCCATAATAAGAAAGAGAATTTCTAAACTACCAGAACAGAAGATGAAACTAAAGTTTACTCATTATGGTTCTGCAGTTGCGTACTTTCGAGTGTGAATCAGTAGCAGTTGCGTCTAGAATATCTTTCCAATCATCATTCATTATATCAGCCCACCAATCATTTTGTTTAGCAGTCTCATCAGATGTCATAGCAGGACGTATACTCTGGATTTGATTATCATCAGGAGCAGCAATATTATCTCTGTAGAGTGGTGAAACATCCATAGAAGATGCGAACCAGGCTGCCTCAGTGTGTGTTCCTGGTGTATTATCAGATAGAGACTGGAAAGCTTCAAAACTGGATGATTGAGAAATATAGGGTGCAACCATTGACTGGCTATCATGGTTAGACACAGAATCAAGTGGACTAGCTGAGTAGCCTGAATATGGTGCCCCGATAACACAAGCTCTTGGGTGCAAACTAGTAGACTGCTGTATGTCATTACGCAAGGGCATAGAGTCATCAGGCAGCTGCCTCGACATAGGAATATGCTGGGGGTTACAAGGCCTTGGGAAGCTTCCTTTCAAAGGATTTGGCAGAATAGGCAAAGAGGGATGACATTGCTCCCAAAACTCTGCTCTTTTTGGACTGCATCAGATTAAAACCCCTCGTTTAGAACAGTGAACAAGCTTTGTTTCTTTCCCATAAGTCGCTTCTGGTACCTTTCATCACCTTACAAAAAGCATTAATCCATTACTCTGCAAACAGAAGAGAAGTTCAATTAAATAAGGGTAAAATATTGAGAGGTCATGTGAAAATAATGTAACTGAGCAAACATAACTAGTGTTGATGGCATTTGGTGATTGGTCACATGCAAGGAATAGTTTGATCAATGTGGGTTCAACATCTTTGCAATTGAGCCAATAATGAATCAGCAAATATTTTTTTTGCCAAGGTCAAGGTTCATGCAAGCCATACTTTCTTCGAAGCTAGAAACCGGCACATTACAAGGTTGCAGTGCACTACCTCAACTGTCATGTGGACTGTGGAGTCTCTGCAATGAGAAGCGCAAAAGAGGCAGGCCAGGTTCCTAGGTGAAGAAAGCCTGTACTTCAGAGTTCAGAGCCATCAGACCAAGTACAGGCCAGATGCTTGAATATCTCCGTTTGCATAGGAATTTCTTTGGCTTATTGGCATGTTGTTTGGCTTCATGGCTAAGTTTGGAGGTTTGCTATTTCCCGGCCGGTGTCATTGTTAAGCCAAGAACAGTACTTTTAGAAGCCAAGCAGAGATTGAATCTATTGTCCCCTTCGGCCCTTCCTCCTTCCCAGCCTCCTGGGTTCAGTGACCTACCACAGCACCATGGCACCTAAGGGCCAGTTTGGTAAAGCTCTGCTCCTAGCTTCTTCGGAGCAAATTCATAAAAAGTCCTACCAAATAGTTCAAATGCAGCTGGATTCTAGTAGGTAGCTGATGAGAATCAGTTCTTCATTTACACTACGAGCTGAGAACTAAAATACCCGCTCCCCGTAGCTCCCCATTCAATCACCATTAGAATCAATCTAGAATCACTTCTCATCTGCTCCCCACCAGAATCACTCCATCAGAGAATCAAAAGTGAAGCTCAATGATCAGGAAGGAGACCTCTACCAAACTGGCCCTAAGCCACACTGAGGTGTAGAGCCACATCCGCCCTAAGCCACACTGAGGTGGAGCCACATCCTAATATCTCCCACACACCGCTCCCACAACAAAATTCTATGCCATACTTCTCCCAGCAATATCCCTATTCATATCAGCAGCTCTCTTACTGCTACAACAGAAAGCAGTAGCATTTTTTATCTAATTACTATCTTATATCATCACAAATCCAAATCAGGGTGGTATATAATATTATCATGTACATATAATCTGTAAGACGGTAAAATTGAAAATTGGCCACTGAGTGAATGGCAAGCGGGTCCACCTGAGTTTATCATTTGCAGGTCAAGTGCTAAACAGAACAAGGAGCCTATAATATGTAAACATGTGCAATCAACTCACATGACTAGGAAATGAGCCCTACGGCTACAAGACCCTGATTGCTGCCTTAACCCTTGCGGCAAGCAAGATATTCCACCAGTAAAGGACACAATATGGCAGGTCCTCAGATGATTGAATGTATCACAGTACAGCACCTAACAATTGACCTGAAATGACCCCCGATTACTCGTACCCCACCCAGTTCCGTACCGCGATCACACATTCACACCATCACTATCGCTAACCACGTGCGCTCCCCCCCACCCCACCAAACTCGCACGGAGCGAACTCCCCCGACCCACATCCGGTCATCCCCAAGTCGCGATAATTAAAAAAAAAAAAAAAAAAAAAAAAAAACTAGGTAACCCCTCCACTCCTGGTGCATCTGGCCAGACGAGTCCATGACTGCAATCAGGATCGCCCCAGTGAGCCGATCGCACCCCCACACGGCCATGACGGCGTCGGGCAATCGAGAAGGCGCCGATTGTACTGGATTGGACGGGGGAGAGCTGAGAGAATTTTGGTGGGTGGGTCGCGGGGCGGGGGGGGGTGGTGTTGTTAGGAAGTGTACCTGGGAGGGTGCGAGGAGGCCGGCAGGCCGCCGCGAGCGGCGCGATGATAGGGCTGGTAGGCTCTTTGCGGGGGCGGGGAAAGAAGAGGTGCGCGGGGAGTGGGGAAATTCTGGGTGAGACGATCGCCTTTTTGCCGACGATCGCGGTGGGGGAAGGAGAAGCTGCCCGGCTCACGCGGAGGCGCACCTCTCCCTGTCTGCAGTCTCGAGGCTGGACCATGGTGGTGGGGTACTGTGGTGGTGGAGGTTTTTGCGGATAGGCCCATGCAGCCTCGCCGTGGAAGTGGAACTCTTGCCGTTGTGGTGCGTTTGGACGGCTTTGGCAGCTCATGAAAAAAAAAAATTCCGTGAGGCAGGTGAGGGCTCCAGCCCCCGTACTTTCTAACAAATCAAAAACGAGTACCGGCTCGTTTGCCCGGATGGGGATTTTTTTTGTTTTTATTAGCTAATAGGTAGCGTCTTGCGTGCGTTCTTCTACTTTTACATCTAAACTTTTATACTAAAAAAATACACAGATTACACAACAAGATAATAATGCGAAATTAAATACAGTTTATTGACATTGAAACATACAACCATCAGGTAAATATGCCAAGTAACCAAATGAAAATTAAGCCTGTCTTCTCAACTTAATGTGTCTCTAGTACCAAGGATAATGGCAACATAATCATGATTACTCAGAGTTAAACCTACAACAGATGCAAAGATCCCATATGAAATCATGAAACTTGTTTACACAACCGTATAACAAAATCACACTGAAACTTGTCTGGACAGTTTCAAACTTTGACAGCATCAGTAAATTTATGGCACATGTGAGAGATACTCCATCTTCCTCAAGTCCCTCAGCTTCACCCCCTGTTGTGTAAGATGCAGCTAAGGAAAGGCTTAGCATGCCTAGAATCCGGCGTTGTTGGCGTAGCAGCATGTGCATTGACCAAGATGTGTGCTTCCTCAAGTCCCTCAGCTTCAACCCCTGTTGTGTTGCTAGAATGCCCCTCAAGATGACCTGCTGCTCTAGCTAAAAAAAGAGAACGTATCAACCAGACTGATCTATACTGCATATATGAGACAGAACACATCTTCCTAAAGGCCCTCAGCACTGATGACTCAAGGAAAATCAGGATGTACATGTCGTGAACTCATGTAGAATATATCAGCATGTGGGTTAACTCTTCATATGTCAGCATGCATGTATAGGTACAGAACAGGGGGAAAAGGACAGTAGTCCAGCACACAAAACAATTTCATTTTACTTTGGGCATAAATTCCAACACTTTACCAGTTTGCGGTATTTAAGAGATATGCCAGTTCTTTGGACTCTCTAACAATTGGCATACCTTTCTGAACCGAAGATCTCAAAGTGATCTTAAACAGCTTGTTTGTCAAAAGCAAACTTTAAACCAGTTTCCAAAATATAATCCAGGACAGCTCAACGTAAACTTGGTAACCTGTTCATCAATCTGGGGCACCTTTTTTTTCTTCCTACTGTACCCAATCCCAGGTAGGATATACAGCAGTGCTTAATTTGCTACTTTAGATAATTAAGCCCAATAGATAAGCAGGAGTGTACATGCTGTAATGTTTTTACATATTAAGTTTGAGATTCTCCTTAATCTAATAGACATCACTGATCGGGCAAGTGTTTATTACCCAGCTTCCCAGAACCTAGTTTCTCCTTCCCATTTTCCACCTAATTCAAACTTTGCTTCTCAACTAATGTAAACAAAAATACTTATGTTCCTTCATATATACTTGATTTGTGGTCATGCGTACAAAATATATGTGAGAACTCTTAATTTTGTGCAATTTATAAATAAACGACTTATGGAATGAGGGAAGGGTAAAGACAATTGATAAATGAATCTTTATATTTAAAATTATCCTTAGCATCAACTTTTGCAGCAAGTACACTTTTTTTCGGAATAGCCTAATCAACAGCCACAGGTCTCTTTGCAACAAATTTTCCATTAATAACAAATCATGGCCCATTAATTAGGAATTCAAATGGATTTGCATAGTCCAACTGAATAGAGTACTGACCATGCATTTTCTGCATCCTGCTACCACGTGAAAGATACAAAAGCAAAGCCATTTGATATCTTGTTAAAGAGTAGATGTAATAAAATGCTGCAATATCTTGAAAGTTTTATTAATCCACTTATGGAGCATACCCCTCACCAGACTTATGTGGAATCGACATGGACATATCCAGATAAACCCTACTGAACTAAACATATCTACGATTTCATTCCCTGTAACCTGCAATTCACATACACACAATTGGCTTATCTGTTCTAGAGAAAGAAGGAATTGGAAGAATGACCATTTAACCAAACATCTCTGACAATTGCTCTCCATTTCCTAATGTATATGAAACGTAAATAGAAAGGAAATAAGTTTTAGCCACTTGCAAGTTGCAACCAAATGAACAGGAAAGTTCTAGTATCTACAAATAGCCAAACATGTACTCTATCTCATGAGCCAAAAAAAGGAGACAACCAATAAACAATTAGAATTAGAACTTTATGTTAATCTTATACGGTTACACCAATGAATCAGTACCTAGCGAGAAGAAACAGCTACCAGCTCACCTCCCACATCAGCATGGTGTCCTGGTTGGCAATCTTCCTCCGCCTCTGTCGTGTGTGGAGGCAGGCCAGCGCACTCACACCATTGCCGCACACCCTCACTGAGATCACCTGCCGCCAGAAAACCCGCATGGGTAAAAAGAGAGAGAGAGACTCACCCGGGTGGGGAGATGGATCCCGCGCCGCCGCATCCTTCGTCCCATTCTCGTCGGGCTGGCCGCATCGCCGCACCACCGGCTCCTTCGTCATGCCCTCATCGTGATGCTCGCACGCCACGCCGTCAACTCTTTCGTCCCGTCCTCATCAGGCTGCTCGCAGCGCCACGCCGTCGTCCCGTCCTCATCGCAGCAGGGATGGGGGGCCGCGGCGGCGGGGATGGCGCCCGCCATGCTCTGAGCACCCACACCGCGCTGCCTGTCCCGGGCTCCCGGCGTCGAGCGCGAGCGGGGCGAGGCCTTGATCAGGCAGCCCCGACCCCGCGCGACCTCTGTGCCGAGGGAGGCCTCCCGCAGCTTCTAAGGCCCTACGGTCGACGGCCTCCGCGATGCCGATCTGGAAAAGAGAGGAGGGTGATAGGGAGGAGAGGGATCGGTAGGGAAATTGGGATGGGGTCGGAGTCACAGATCCAGAGCCTTGGATCGGTGCGTGATGAGAGCGATCGCACGGGGGAAGGAAGGAAGGAAGGAGCGCCCTGAGTGCATGATTGCCGGGGGCGTGAACTATTGCGTCGTGGAGAAGGATTGGACGGGGGAAGAAGGAAAGTAAAGAGCTTGACGGGTGCGTGATTGCCGGGAGCGGGATTAGAGGCGCGAGGTGAAATGCCAGGATCGCACGGGGCGAAGCGAGGGCGAGCCGAAAATTACCGCACCAAAAAGTTACTATCCTTTTGTTCTTTTTAGTTGTGGGGGAGATACTCATTCCAAATTATAAGTTATTTATTTATTTATTTATTTTACTACATATCTAGATATAGTATTATATCTAAATATATAGTAGAATAAATATATTAAAAAGTCAAAAAGTTACTTATAATTTAAAAAAAAAAGTAAAACACTAAAGATTGAAAGAGAGCATATCTCCAACTACATTTCTAGGAGCATTTTTAGTCTTGGCAGAGATTGTTATTTCAAAGAACATTCCTGTGATCTAATTCATGCGGATTGAGTTTCTTTTGGTTTTATTAGCTAAAAATCACTATTTGAAAAAAAAAAACATATCACCAACTAAATTTCCGAGCTAGATTTTTTTTTAGTGGAAAAAGTCTACTTTTTGCTTCCTCAACTTTCGCGAAAGTCTACTTTTCCTCCCTGAACCCTAAAACCGGATAAACAACCTCCCTCAACTTTTCAAACCATACGCTTTTCCTCCCTAAAGTGGTTTTGATGGTGGTTTTGCTACAGTGACACTGGTTTTGTCTTTTTTTATTTTTATTTATTTTGGCTGATTTTTTTTAAAAATTATAGTAAATCACAAAAAATTATAAAATAAAAATCTAATTTTGTTGGACTCCACATAAGTAGATCTACACAGTAAATATATAATATGTTATGCTTTAGTTTAAAGTTTTTGCTAGTCTTTTTTTTTTTTATTTATTTAAATTTGAATCTTTGAAAAATCATAGTAAATCATAAAAAAATCATAAAATGGAAATTTCAATTTATTGTCTCCACATGAGTAGGTCTACACAGTGAATATATAATATGGTATGCTTTAGTGCAACAAAATAGTTATAGAGCTACACTTATGAATTATTTTAATTAATTACAGAAAAAGCATAGATTGAAAGCTACAAAAAGAACTTTATATTAAAATATACCATATTATATGTTTATTTGTAGATCTACTCATGTGGAGTCTAAGAAAATTAGATTTTCCATTTTTGATTTTTCTGTAATTTACTATGATTTTTCAAAGATTTGGCCAAAATAAATAAAAAAAAAAAAGACTAGCAAAAATTTTGTACTAAAGCATACCATATTATATATTCATTGTGTAGATGTACTCATATGAAGTCCAACAAAATTAGACTTTGTATTTTATGATTTTTTTGTGATTTACTATGATTTTTCAAAAGTTCAAATTGAAAAATAAATAAAAAGAAAAAGACAAAACCACCGTCACTATAGCAAAACCACTATCAAAACCACTCCAGGGAGGAAAAACACATGGTTTGAAAAGTTGAGGGAGGTTGTTTATCCGGTTTTAGGGTTTGAGGAGGAAAAGTAGACTTTCGTGAAAGTTGAGGGAGCAAAAAAAGTAGACTTTTTCCTTTTTTAGTCATGTCGAGAGACCACAATGGATGACCTCAATTATGGGATATGTATTGGCGTGACTAAATAAACACGATACATGCATAAATAATAATTTCTGTGTAAAATGTAGGGCTCTGTTTGGATCTCATGATCTAAAGTTTAGATGACTAAAGTGAAAAACTAAATTTTAGATCGTTTTAGCTCACTTGTGTGGGTCTAAGGCTCCCCCCCATGCACCAGCGTGGTTGGGACTTGGGAGTCTTATCTTCCTTCCATAGTGTTAGGTCGTAGTCATATCAACAGGAGTAGTGGTTTTGGTAGTGCCAAAACATCTTGCAAAAGGTGACAATCACCTGGCAGTAGAAGCTCACATCAAAATGCATGTTATGGCTTCGTTATAACTAACAAGAAACCTAGTCATGCCTTTATTCTAGGACAATGACACCTTTTTGGTGTCCACCAAGATATCAAAAATAAAGTTGAAACTACTCAGTGTATGGGACAAGAGGGGAGGGGCGTTCACACCTCACCATCGATGCATTTGTGACTAGTTGAGACCATCAGTTCTTAGGGGTTTCTATTGGTCGTGCCCTAATGAACTAATGGCAGCTTTGTGAGGCCGGTTCAACTTTAAATGATGCTTTAGAGCAACTTCAGAAGCCTTTTTTTTATATTATTTCTATTTTATAGGAATGAAATTTGGTGACAAAATATTTTTATTTTGGTCTCACTAGATAAAGATAGATAATAAAAATAACTCTCTATAAAGATTATGTTGAAGGGCGAAGAGATAGAATGAACTTAAAAGACACTCTTAGAGATTACATTTAGCTCTCAGTCTATTTTAGACTTTTTCTAGCATAAAATAGACTTCAATTGATATTTTATCTCATCACATTATTATAAAATAATAACAAGTAGTCTATTCCGTCAAATTTGGTAGCCAAAGAAGCTAGTAGAGGCCATAGGCTGTGCTGGTTTTGATAGTTACAAGTAGTGTCAGTTTTTGGTAGACTGACCGCACCGGCGCACGGTACCCCATCCGGAACGGCGCCATGTCACCTTCTCCGGATGGGAAGGTGTGCGGCGGCGTCCCGAGAAGGGCGTTTTCATCCGGAATCTCCTCGTCGCGCGACGGCAAACTGGGCGCTTCACCGGCGAAAACGCCAAACGCGCGTGGGGCCCCATGGCTTCTTCCGGCGAGAGAGAGAAAGAGGGCAATGGGGGGAAGGGAGGAGGGCGGCGGGCCAGCGGCGCTGGCCTTCGGCCCGCCCGCCCTTGCCTTCGCCACCAGCGGCTGCGCTTCACGCCTGGGAGGAAGGAGGAGGAGGCGGGGCGGGACCGCCCGCTGACACGCCGCGCCCGCCTTAGCGCTCAGCCGCCGCCGCCGTGCTTCGCCGCAGCCGGGGAGGGGCGCGGGCGGACCGCCGCGCCTGCCAGCGCTGTGATCCGCCCGCCGTTCCCTCGCGAGGCCCAGCCCGGGCCGCCGGTGAGGAGGAGGAGGACGCCGCCGCCGCTGCAGCCCGTCGCCCAGCCGGTGAGGAGGGAGGAGGGCGCCGTGATCCGAGCGGGCCGCTTCTGGCGCTGCGCCCTGCCGCCGCCGTGTCCCGCCAGCGTGCTCGCGGAGCGCCTGCAGCGGCCCAGCCGTGGGAGAAAGACCGGGAGGAGGCGGCGGTGGGGGACGAGACGGAGGAAGCGCTGGCGCTGGGCACGCCGCCTGTAGCGAGGGAGGAAGGGGCGAGCGCTGCTGCGTCGCCCGAGAAAGGGAGGAGCCGGGGAGACGCGCCCGGGAAGCTTCGTTCCCGTCTTTGCTTGGCCGGAATGGAGAGAGAAAGAAGGGGAAGGAGGAAGAGAGAGAGAATGGGAGGAAGGGAGGGAGGGATATTATAAAAAAAATGAATAAGTGGGTCCCACGGCAGATGGAGGATGAGATAGAGTATGGATGAGTGCGAGGAAAATGCAGTATAGAGAATGGAATCTTGATAGGGCGATGAAATATTCCTTTTGGGTATGGATTTAGAGGGCGAAGAGTGCGGATAGCCTATACGGGCTATCTGAGCCATTCACCCCTGTGCAGCATCAATCTTGATACACCTTCTCTTTCTCTTTTCTCTCTACTGTACCAATACCGAATCCACCGCCGCGGCCATCTCTTCGTGACCCCCGGCCGACGCCGCCGCTCCCCCACTCCGGTACCGTCCCCAGTTCCCCACCCCGTCACCTGCAGGTCCGACCGGCGGCCGCCCCACCCCAATACCTGCAGCCCCGGCACCTCCAGCTCC
>JADLZL010007476.1:0-19715 GCA_015844335.1 Chrysopogon serrulatus | reverse complement strand
TCCACGGGGTTCCTTGTAGATTTTTTTCATGTAATTTTCTTCTATGGCCAAATTCTACGAGGCGCCTTTGTAGCAGTTGCTTTTGGTGTTCTTTCTAAATTCAATGGGTCTTGTAAAACTTGTATCCTTGTATCTTGTAAAAATTTGGATCCTTATATCATGTAAGACTTGTATCCTTATATCTTGTAAAATTTGATGAAGGAATATATGCTTCGAAAATGATCTCGAGTTGTTTTTATCTTAAAATGCTAATTGTCCGCCTCGTGTCGACTTGTTTTTATCTGTCTTTTCTCTGTCTTTTTTGGCTGACTTATTTTGGCCGATAAGGTGATTGTCCTCCTTCCCTTTGTGCTGATTTGTTTTTGGGTATTTCAGCTGAGTTACCTTTTTCTTGTAACGGTATTATATTTTTACCATTGGTGAGTAACGGGGTTAGGGACTGTTATCCTAATATTTGGGGGTTTACTCGGGCCTTTCTCGTTATTGCGCATTGTATCCGTTGGCCTTTTTACCGTTGCCCCTTAAGTGGGCCTAATGACTCGGGGCTATAAATTGGCCGCGATGATCTGTTCTTCTTCTTCACCTTGCCTTTGCCTTTCGAAACCCTAACGCCAGAGCGAAAAATCCCCCATGATTTGCTCTTGCATGCTGCAAGCATTCTCTCCCCTTTGCTGCTGGTTCATTGTATGGGGTAGGAAGAAGGTTGCATCCCGAAAGCCAGTAGTCGAAGCTCTGTTCTTGAAGAGGGAGGTCGATCGAGCGCTTGAACCCTAAGTTTGCTGCAATGAAGGCCATCGCAAAGAACTTTCCTCCCCGACTACTCGGGAGAAGCACTGATCGAGCTGCAGGACTTGGGGATGATCCAGCCCAAGGAGTTCTCCGGTTGGGTTGCTCCCGGTGAGCATCGTGTTCCCTGCTCCTCGCCCGGAGGAAATTGTTCTTTATTTCTTTTGTTGGCGGCTCTACGTCTTTTCGGCTTGTTCTTTCGCCTATGTGTTCGCCGGCTATTCTCCATCTCTCTTCGCGATCTTACTCCCAATGGGGTTCTTCATCTCTCCGTCTTTGTTCATTTTTTGTGAGACTTTCCTTGGTATTCCCCCCCTCTGCGAGATCTATTCCGCTTTCTTTTCCGTCTTAAGCCGCTGACCCCGCCTGCGATTCCCTCCACACCCTTGGTGGATGTGGGGGATTCAATTCAGCGGAGCGTAAGTCGAGCCACTTCTTTGGATACGACCTTGTTGAATCCATGAAGGATTGAGGTGGTCCAAAGTGGTTTTATCTTTGAGAGATCTTGATACAGGTGGCGGTGTAGGCACTCAAAACCTACTTTCGGGAGCCAGCCTATTATTATTGTCGGTGGGAGAAGGAAGCAGCTCCTTTGCTGCCGAGTTGACTTCTTCTCCAACCTCTTTTTCAATCGGATAAGTTATTTGAGCCGGTCACAGCCATTGAAGGCGTAGGAGCATTTTAGCTTCAGTACTTGAAGATCCCTCTCATATGGTGGCCATGGCCCGGTTTGTGAGATGGCGAGGTGCTTCAGCCTCGGAAAATCTTGAAAGGAAGCGTCGATGGTCCCCATGATTGGCTTTTGAGTACTCGGCCCGGCAACCCTCCTCTATTTGAAGTTATATTTTTCATTTGTATTTATGTTTTTGAGTACTTTTTTTGATTAAGGCGGCTTGTCTTTTTGTCTTTTTGAAGCTTTTGGTAGGGATTTTAATGTCGGCCTTGCCTCTCTTTATGTTGATGGAGAGATTTGTCCTCCTCTCTCCTTAGGACACTCCTCAGGTCATAAGGTAGTGAAGGCGAGAGTTGTTTTTTGCTTAGGTGTTTCTTTGATGGAGCCTATTCTTGATTATGTTCTTTATTAGCCCGTTAGCCCTTCCTCGAATAAGTCGTCTTGGTGGGAAGAGGCCTAGTGCGGGTGATTCTTCCTCTCACCTGCGCCTCAGCGGGCGGCTCTTCTCCTTCTCTCTTAGGCCTTGAGGTAACCTTACGATAGGTGAGAGTTTGTTTGTTACTTGTCATGTTCTATTTTTTTGGAGAAGTAGTCTTGATTCTTCTTCCTTGGTAGAAGGTGGATCCAGTTCTTCTTTTGAAGGCGAGGGTGAAGATGTTGATAATTCCCCCTTCTTCACCGGCCGGTGTTGTCTTCTTGGCTTTGGTGTGTATACTCCTTGTTCTTTAATTTTTGATTTTGGTTATCTATAGCCCCCCGGGCGACTTCTTCTCATTCTCCGGTCTTGGGACCCTAGCCGGGTCAACTCCTTCATCTTTGAGTTGTTGGTGGACTGGATCAAAGGATTATGCGCCTCCACCAACTTCGGCCTCGTATTGCTCTCCGTCGTGCCCCTAAGTAAGTTTTTCTTCTTCGACTTCTTTTTCTCTTTCTTGTATCATTTGTCTTTGACTTGTTGGGTTCCTTTAGGTTATCTGCCACTATTATACGCCCGACCGACTCTTTGAAGACCGTGAGTCTTTGGTGTGGTGGGTTAGGTGTCTTGCCCCATCCCCATCCGAACGTGGAGTCTACCCTTATGGTAACTTCTTCTTGCACGCTCTTTGGGACTTCTTCATTGCTAATTGCTCAAGCGGTTGTGGTGACTTCTTCGGAGTGGAGAAGTTGCCATTTGCCCAACCCCTAACTTCTCCTCGTTCTAGGGTTGGGTGTTCTCCTCCTTTGTCTCCTTTTATCCTCCTTGGAATTACGTTCGTGATTTGAAGTTAATGCAGGGAGTTGGAAGAAGAGTTTAATCCGAGTTCTGCCTTAAGAAGCTTGAATTAGGATTTAAGCCTTTTCTTGGCGAGTTTAGTAGGATGACTTGTTTGTTGATTTTTTTTTGTTTGTCTTTTTTCTTATTTTCTTTCCATCTAAATGCAGGAATATGTGTGATGATTCCGACATCTTCTTTGGCTCGTCGAGAGTCTTAAAAGAAGTTGTTGGATGAGCTGGCTTCTTTTGCGGAAGGAAAGCTTGATGAAGAGCGTCAGGGCGTCAATCCTGGAGAGGCGGCCTTGAGAGCTGCGGGTTGTTGCACCGAGCGGCGAAGTCGGCTGCGATTGAATCAGAAGAAGGCTTCTAGATCTCCAAGGTACTTGTCCATGCTTTTTTTCTTGTGTATAACTTTGTTCTTTGCTGAATTCTAACTTCATACTGCTTTTTCCTTGCGGCTTTGAAGAAAGAGAACTTGGAAGAGATCGAGGCTTTGAAACTTGAAGTAAAAAGCCAGAATCGACTCGGAGAAGGTAAAAAGAGGATGTCAAGAGACTCTAACCCGTGGGAGTCTACTGATTAGGCGTGGGCCGATCGAGATCTTTTGCAGGCCAAGGCATCAAGTGGAGGACTTGACAGTTGTCTCAAGGCCGAGAAGATAAGTGGTCGGCTCTGGCGAGTTACGTCAAGGGCTTGCTACCATGCTAAGGAGGCGCAAGATGCGAGGTCCGACTTGGGTTCGCCATTCTTCCCGGACCGAAAGTGGACCATCAACTTCACCAAGGATGCTATTTTGCTTGGCATTCGTGGTGTCTTTGGCTCGTATCCGAGTGATTGATCCCAACTTTCCTCTTGATAGAGTGATGGATGGGATTCATACTCCCTGGTAATGAAAGGTGCTCTTTAAGTGAGTCCGAAGTCGCCGCCTTGGCCCCGCTCGAGGAGTTTACCGACCTTGTATAAATTACGCCAAGCAAGTGCATCTGTAGGATGATTAGCACAAAGAGACTTTGTTGTAATGATACTTTGATGCCTTCTCAAGGTTTATAAAAGGAAAACTTCCTTTCTTGAATCTTTGTCAAATACCTTGTTTTTGTCTTGAGATGTTTGTATGTTTTGAGGCTAGGCTGTAGCCGTTATGTACTTCCAATGGTTGGTCTGGACCGTAGGCCCTCATCCGAGTTCTCAGATTCTAGCCTGATAGGCCGAGCCTCTGCTGGTCTTGTTCCTAAAAGAAGCTAGATAGAGAGTGCTGACATTTTGGGTCAGATTTCATCTAAGTGGTTGTGAAACAACCCTAATAGTTGGCCTGTGCTAGTTGTAGCCATTTTGCACTTCATCAGCTTAGTTCGGACCGTGGGTCCTCATCCGAAGTTCATTACTCTAGAAGTCGGGACGGTCGAGCTCTCTCTTGGCTCTCATCTAGTTTGAAAAAGAAGCTGGGATAGGGTGAGTGTTGACTTCTTTAGCCGTGCTCTCGCCGGTGTTGTGAAAACAACCCTAATAGTTGGGCTCGGACTAGCTTGTAGCCATTTTACACTTCAATGCTTTGTGATTTCCGGACCCAGTAAGCCCCTCATCCGGAGTTCTATTTCTCTAGAAGTCGGGATAGGTCGAGCTCTTTGTCGGCTCTCATCTAGTTCAAAAGAAGCTAGGATTCCGTAATCTGTATTGAGCAATGAATCTTTATTGGGAAGAATAGTACATGTCTTTTGATTTCTAGGCAAAAATGGCCGCAATGGCCCGAGATGTGCCATGAATTTTATTGGACTCCGTCTTAGGTCATGGAGTTAGTAGGATCCTGGTCCTCAACTTTTTGTTACTATGAAAGGACCTTCCCATGGGCCTTTGAGTAGTTTGTGCCTTCCATCTAGTTTTTGGATTTTTCTGAGGACTAGATGTCCGGCTTGTAAGGTTCTTGGTTGAATGCTTTTGTCATAATGTCTTCTAGTCCTTGCATATATCTTGTCGATTGTAGTGTTGCATTGACTCGACTTCTTCCAAGTCAAGATTTCTAGTCTCCCGGTCTCTTCTACTTCCCTTTCGTTGTATTGCTCAATTTTGGGATGTCGGATCAAGTTGGTCGTAGTACAAAATTCATCCATACACCAAGAAGAAAGACGAGCGGCCGCTTGCTCTACTTATTTGAGTTCTTAATCTCCGCACTACTTTTTTTTTGGTAGTTCATCTATCCACTTTTACTCCTGTAATCTTTAAGATCTTCATATAAGTCTTGGTTTTAGTCCTGCCAAGATGAGTCCGTTGGCTTTTCTACTTGTCCGTTTGCTTGAGAATGAGCTACTGATGCATAATCAATGCTGAATCCACAGCCTTTGAGCCCAAATTTTTGAATTCATTAGTCAGGAATGGTGATTCCAGATCTGTGATTATTCTATTTAGCATCCCAAATCTGTGCATGATTTCTTGGATGAACTCTTGTGCTTTGGCCAAACTGTATTTTACCAATGGCTTGTATTCTATCCATTTAGTGAACTTGTCGATGGCCACAAAATGTAGCTAACCCTCCTTTTTGATTTCTTGAGGGTCCGACTTGATCAAGCCCCTTCCAAAGATGAGAATGGCCATGCAGGTGGGATGCATATTAGATTGTGAGCTAGAACATGTGCTTGTCTTACAAATATTTTGGCGGTTTTTGCGTTGTTTGACTAGTTTCACCGGCGGCATTTTTAATCTTTACAATTATAGAATCCCTCGTGAATGCTTTTTCCGACTAGTGTCCTTGAGGATGCATGATTTTCGCAGCATCGGTGCATTTCTAATAGTATTTCTTTCCTTCTGCTGTTGAGACACATTTTAGTATTTAGTGATGATCTTTGCTCTTTTGTAAAGATTGTCTCCTACTAAGACATAATTTTTGCTCCTTAATGACTTGAGTTATTCTTTTTTGTTATCGGGGTAACTTCTTTTCTTTTGATGTAATCTATGAATACTTGCATCCGTGTTGAGTTATACATCTTGATCATGTGGGAATTTTGCTCTTCAATTACGTCTTCTTCTTCTACCGTCTTCTTTTTTAGGTCTAATTTGATAGATGGTTTTATTTAGTTCTTTTTACAAAAGACTCTAGCAGTACTTTTGCCCTATCGAGCCTAGTTTGCTTGGCTGCATCGGTACAACATTTGAATCTCGTAATATATGATGAATTTCTAGTCCTTGAAAATTCTTCTCGAGCTTTTACGATTTACGCACAATAAACATCCATGTTCTCCTTGGTGTAATCCATTCTTTATTGACTTTTGACTACTACTTTCTTTGAATCTCCGTGGACTAGTAGTCTTTTGATTCCAAGTGATGTTGCGACTTGTAGGCCGTGGATGAGTGCTTCATACTCTGCTTCATTATTGGTAGCTTGCCATAAGATTTGCGAGCATATCGAGTTGCTTTTCGTCGGAGTGCGATGTATGATACCCCTGCTCCTGCCCCTCCTAGTTTTAAAGGAGCCATCGGTACATTTTCAATGGTTACAGGATGACGTCGGGGGTAGGTTATTTGTATTTTAGTCCATTACCGCGATATGAAATGGATAATGCTTGAGATTTAATTGCTTTTCTGGTGTAAATTCTATCTTGAGTGCTCGGGTTCAACTACCATTTTGAAGTCTGTCCAGGTTGAGTCACCGGTTTCTTAAGGATGTCCTCAGTGGAAAATCTGTTACGGCGACTGCTTTGTGATCTTCAAAGTAAAGTATGCGACTTTCTTGAAGTTATAAAGTATTGCGTGAAATTGTAGTTTACTTGCGTGTGGGTATCTTACTTTTGATATAAATTGTATGCTTAAAACATGTAGTATCTTGGCCTTTATACTTTGTAGATGTGTCTTTGTTCTTCTCTTTTCGACTACGATAGGCTGTGCTAACTACTGAGAGTAGTTCGCGATGTATAGACATGAAGGTCTTAGTCTTTCTTTGGTGGTACTATCTCTTGCGGAGATGCACTTATATATGCTTTTAGTTTGTTTGAAGGCTTCTTTGTGCTTCTTCATTCCAGGGTAAACTTGTCTATCTTCTTTTAGTAATTTGAAGAAAGGGTAAGCCTTTTTCCTCAAGTCACGGAGATAAAATCTATTGAGTCTTGCCATGTAACTTTTGTTAGTTTCTATAGATCTTTGATATACTGCTTGGTGGCCCCATGTCGGTTATTACTTGCGGTTTGTTTTGTGCTTTGTGATTCCTCTTTTGGTGACTAGAAATCAAGTAGTTGTCCTGATGATCACGTAAATACACTTGTTAGGGTTTGGGTTTCCACTTCCACTTTTTTGAGATTGTTGAAGAGTTTGTTGTAGATCTTCAATCAGAGAGTCCGGGTTCTTTGTCTTGTGACGACTACATCATCCACATATCGCTACGCATTTTTTCTGATTTGTCGCCACAAGCCTGATAAGCTCTTTTGGTATGTTGCCCCATTTTTGTGTCCGAAAGACATTGTTTTGTAACGATGGCCCGAAGGTGTGATGAAAAGAAAGTCTTGCTTTGGTCTTCTTCTTTTTTAGTGCAATCGATGATATGCGGTGGCGATCGAGAAAAGATAACAAAAGCGATCTGCTACATTGAATCCACTGGTGATCAATTCTTGGCAATCCGAAAGGGTCTTTTGGGACAATGTTTCTTGAGGTCCGTGTAGTCCCGCACATGCGCCATTCATCGTGTTCTTTTACCCAGCGTGCGGAATAGGGTTGGCTAGCCGGTCTAGGTGTAAGATTTCTTTTATGAATCCTTGCCCGGTCGTCGTAGCCTTTTCTTGATTGGTTTTGCTCCTTTGTTGACTTCAATTTTTTGCTCCGGCCAACTCCTTGGGACTCTACGGCATATCGGTGGTTTCCAGCGAATATGTCGCTGTTGTCCCATAAGGGTTGGTGGCCTTGAGGATTCTGTTTGATATTAGGTAAGTGTCGTTGATGGTGGCGTCTTAGATGAATCACTTTTGTTCCTAGATCAATCTTTTTGGTGTGTCTTCTCCTTCAGTGGTGAGGGTACTTTTTTGCTTTTGGCTAGAATTTCGGTTCTTACGATTTCTTATTTACGCTCTTTCTTTGAGTTGATTTCTCCTTATACTTTTTTGAGGTTATATACGTATTGCTTATGCGTTCGTTCGTAGGCTCTTTTTTTGATCTCCCACGAGGAGTATTCGTGAGGACGCGGCATCTTGGTAGTAGGTATGGGCGGTGAGGGTATAGCCAAAATTTTTGCTAGTGCTGGTCTTCCCAATGTTGCATGATATGATGATTTGAAATCATAACTTCAAACTTGGTGAGCTGTTAAAGTAATTTGTGGGAGTTCAAATATTCTTTGGTTGTGTAATTTGACCAAAGAGGCATAAAATGGGGTCTCACAGGTACTATCCCACAAGAATTTGCTTGTAGGTGTGATCATTTTTTTGAAAATTCTGGTCCCATCTTCTTTTAAAGTATCTCACAGAATATGATGTTGAGCCCGCTCACTCCGTGCGATGAGTACTTTGGTTGTTGTTATGGCGGCAATTGTTGAAATTGCGAGTACTAATGGATATAGCCCTATGTTTCAACACTTGTCCATTGATCTTCTCGTGAAAATTATATTGGATATTGAGACGGTTTAGATATCTAGGTGTTTCTTTTCGGTTCTCTTGCCATGATTGTTCGCCGGGTGAGTTTATCTTCTTGTTTGCTTGGAACCGGTACTCACAGGAATATCCGATCTTTATTTGCTCTTGGATTTTGAAATCGTTTATCCAATTTGGATTATCTTCTTCTTTCTTCTCTGTTTTTCTTCTTTGTCTTGTTTATCCTTCTTCATATATCTTTCTTGGAAGATCGACAATCTCCCCATAGGGTAATTCTGTTGGATGATAGATGCATTTCATGTTTTTCGAGGTCCTCAAATCTTCTAGGCGGGTAGAATTTCTTTCTTTTTTAGTGGAGGCCACGTGTTGTAATGCGAATATCTCGTTTTATTATGGTAGTCTTGTCTGTTGTCTTGGTTATCCCATCTTCTTGAAATTTGTCTTGATATCTCGAGGTTGTCACTGTTTCTCGGGTTGTTTTTGTTTGCTCCACCTTTGGTTGTTTTGTTAGTTTGAGTTGTTCCTTACATCCGTATTGTTTCCTTTTATGCGAGGTTGTTTTACATTTGTGAAAACTTTCTCGTTCTTCTCTTCTCTGTAATTATCTTTTCAAAATTTGTTCTTTTGAACCGAACTTCGTCATTTGTCGAGGGTTTCTTTGGCGAAATCATGAAACATCCATCTTACTTTCAATCCATATGAAAAATGCTTCTATTACTTCTCTCTTTTGGTGATAATAGGTATTGCTTGGGCTCTTAGTTCCCCAAATCTTCGTAGAAATTTCTAAGGCTTTCTCCCGGTTCTATTTTAGTCCTTTCAACTCGCCTTGCGTTATTGGGTGTATGAGTATTCTCGGAATTTTCATAGAAAGCCTTCTAAAGGTCACCCCCATGTCTTGATAGATCCAGACGTAACTTGTCGAACCATTGAAGTGGTAATGTTTCCAAAGGCCATTAGAAAGAATAGTGCTTTGATGTCGCCATCTCCTCCAGCTAGTTCTATTGATTGAGAGTAGATTCTTAACCATTGCATTGGTTCTGTCTTACCATCGTATTTTGAGTGATTGGATGGTTTGAATTTGTGAGGTAGCTTGACTGTAAGTAGTCTTCCCGCGAAACAAGGAAATGTGTTGGGGTACTTTTTCCGCTTGTAATTGGAGTCCACTTGACTATCGTATCTTGAAGTAGCCCCGAGGGCTTCGTCTTTGGTGTTGGTAGTCTTCCTCTGTTCTCTTCCGTTTTTTACGTCCCAATCATGATGTGGTTGAGTTCTTACTCCTGTGGTTTTGGGTCGATAGTCTCTCAAATGCGTAAACCCTCTGAGTTCTCCGACTTGTCTGCTCGGATGGTATATGACGGGGAGGTACTCGGTCATCTTGTATTCTTTTGCGCGGTATCTCCGGGAAAGTAAGCTTCTAAGTCCTGTTTTGTTCTTCACTTGGCCTTTTGTATGGCATTAATCTCGTTGATCAATTCTTGTATCTTGTCTACTGGGTCAAGTCTGGTTCTTGCTGTAGCTCGCCTTTCCTCGGCTTCTTTTTCAGCCCTTTTTTTATTGTACTCGGCAAACTCTTCTTCATACTTGCGCCATGCTTCTCTTCGTTCTTGAACTTGATTTCTCCTTCCTCCTTTTTTCTTGTTTCTTCTTTCTCTAGCCGCTTAAAGCCGCGGTCTCCCCTTCTCTTGTGATGGAGTTCGCTGGGATATCAACTTCTGATTCTTCCAAAGATCTGTAGTCGGGTTGGATTTGGTGGGTACCGGGTTGTCTTACCATGATTGAAGATGTTCCATTGGTCGAGGTCGTAAGATTCCATTGCCTTACGGGTGATACTCGATATATTCGTCTTAGAGTTGTTGAAACCGTAGTGAAAAGAACTCGGCTTGTCTTGTATATTTGGGTTTTCAGCTTCCTCCGTGTGAGCTTGAGTCTTGGAAAAATTTCTTGTATCTTTGGTTCGGGTCCTTGAAGTAGTCGACCACGGAGAATTCCTTGTTAGTCGCGCCGCGGACCCGAAGACGAAGGTTGATCCCGCCTAAAAATCATCGGTGTAGGTCCGTAGAACCTTTGACGTTGATTTTCGCCGAAAGCCCCTACTGGCGCGCCACCGCCGGTGTTTGACCACCGATAGCACACCCACGGGTTCCCCAGGCCGATTGATTCGGACCTCGGCGAACGACTAGAACTTCGGCGGTTTCACGCAAGAGACGCACGGTTTATCTGGTTCGAGCCCTCGTCGAGTCGAAAAGCTCTACTCGGTCGGCCTTGGCCTTTTGCGTTGGATTGATCTCCGATTGTGTATTGTTCGTCCGGTTACAAGAGGGTGCTCGGCTCCTTTTTATAGGAGGAAAAGAGCGAGCTATGGTTTCTAGTCCTAGTCGGATCCATAGGAAGTGTTCATTCGATTACGAGAGGTTGCTTTCTATTCGTCCTAACTAGGATGGTCCGTATTCTACTCGAGATCCGTCCTTGCTCTTGTCCCGACGGAGCCGTCTTTGGTGAGTAGCCGTCTTCGTCCTGTATCGACACTCCCTTGATGTAATTTCTATCACATTTCATAATAGCCTTTTTGTAAAGGGATGCGCTTTTTTTTGTCTATTTGCACATAAGCCACAGCTATCACTCCGGAGTTTCTCAATTTTCTGACAACTTCAAATGTCTTTTAACATGTTTTTTAGACTTCGCATTATCTTTAGTACTGTTCACTTTTGTAATCACTGTTTGATTATCACGGTTTCATAAGAATAGCCGCATGGGTTTGTCAACTACGAGGGTAAGTCGGGGCAAGAGCTCAACCACTCGCCTCTGGCCCGGTATCCAAAAGCGGTAAGTTCTCTTTCATAGTTGATTTAGTCAAAATAGTCTATTTACAAGACCTCCATGATATCGCACCACCTCCAAGAGTAAAGACATACCCACTAGTGGTGTAGATTTGATCAATATCGGAAATCCAGTTGGGATCACTATATCCCTCTAGCACAATTTGGTGCCCGTAATAGTGAATCCCAAAACTCATTGTACTTTTAGATAACGCAAGACACTTTCAAGTGCATACAATGATCATCACCTGGGTTGGACATGTACCTACTCAACTTGCTCACAAAGAAAAGAGATATCTGTCTGGGTGGCGCTAGCTAGATACATGAGTGAATAAATTATCTCGAGAATATTTCAATTGATCTCTAGCAAGCTTCTTATTTTTTCTTAATGTTACACTAGGATCATAAGGTGTTGGAGAAGGCTTGCTATCTATAAAAAGCAAACCGGTTCAAGACCTTTTCAACATAGTGAGATTGCATCAAAGTAATCCCACTCTCATCCTTAATCAGCTTAATGTTAAGAATTACATTAGCTTCTCCTAAATCTTTCATATCGAAACTCTTTGACAAGAAAGATTTGACTTCATTAATAACATCAATGTTTGTTCCAAAAATTAGAATATCATCAACATATAAGCATAATATAACAGATTGGCCCCCACCATGTCAATAGTACACACACCTATTAGCCTCATGTTGGTATTTTTAACTGCACTCCATTTAAATAAGTTTTAAGTAGGATTATCCGCAAGCGCACAGATATCATACCAGTGTCACATTTTACCCGAGGTTTTAAATATCGTATCCACAGAGGAACAGCTTGTGATAATGACAAAGTGTATAAACTTAATCCTACAATTAGGCATAGATCATATCAAGAAAAAGAGAAATAGCTAATGTACTCTAGTTCTGACTACCAGTAAACTTTGTATAATATCGTCTTATCGGGCAAATGACCTGAATAGGAGAAGAAACAGAGTAATCTACCTACCGCACACCTATCACCCTGTCTATCCTATCAACGGAAGTGGACTACGAGAGGATTCAACGCAGCTATAAAGTCACCTACGCGAGCTACCACTATCCGGCTAATCGTGGACATCCACAAGTAAACCTAGCCTAGGCACCACGCCTACACTACGAAATACTACTTCAACCAAGTAATTACCAAGATCAAAGTCCTCAATATGAGATGTGAACTAAAGAACGAATATAAACGACTGCTTACTTGAATCGAATAGTAAATACAAAAAGTACCTCGTAACGCAGCCCCGGCGAGGAAGTCAATCCGTAAGAATACCCACGAAGAAGCGCCGACATGCCGAGCTCCTCCGCAATCTCTACCTCTACTCAATCTCTCTAATTCTAAACAAGACTAGATCTAGAAGAACTAGTCTCTCCTAATTGCTACATCTAGATGAACTAGCTAGAACTAGATGAACTAGACTAGATCAACTAGAGGGACCCTAACCCTAATCTAATGAAGAATATGAAGCCTTGGGGTGTAGAATGCCTCTTGGGGGAGCCTTGGGCGCCATTATATAGGCCGAGGTGGAGTAGGGGGCAAGGAACCGCCACGTCAGCGATCCGCGTCTTCATCTCATGTGCACCGCCGGATCAAACCGACCTCAAATCAACGTAGGGATGCTGCGATTGGACTCCACGCAACCGAGGGAGGAAGACTCCGAAAGGCGGCGGTGATCGGTGGAGTTAGGGGGCGCCGGGCGGCCTGGGGTGGGGCCGGCCGGCCCCACATTATCTCCTCTGGCGGCCCCCGGCCGCTTCGGTGTCTTCTAGACCCTTCCCCGAGTCCTCTAGCGATGTTGTTCGACGTGGATCAATTTCCCGTGATAATTATGCATTGAAATCCTTCTTTTATCCTTTTCTAGAAAATCCCCTGAAAATATAGAATATGCAAAACTCGTGGAATTTGTCGATAAAGCCCTAGACTAGTATGTTTTCATGTTCTCCTTCAGTTTAAAGTGCTAGTAAAAGTTGACGCTAAGGAGTGTCAACAATACCCCCCCAAGCTTACCTTTTTGCCACCCTTGGCAAACAATCTAAATCTAGTTCTTAATAAACTTGGATTAGGAATTGCTGTAATACTTTTATTTCTTTTAAGCTCACTTCTTTTTAAACATAAATTTTCCTTTGGTTTAGACAAAACTACTCTAACTTTCAAACTTACCCATTTTACCTTTAACTATGGAGCTTTACAGCTTGTGCATAAATTTTGAGCAATCGAAAGATAGAACAATCAAGTCAAGCACTATGTCTCAAATTCTTTACAGTACCAATATTCCGAGTTTTGTAAATTTTCGCAATAAAACTCTCGAAGCTTAATTGTATGACACCCTCAAGTCTCTCAATGTATGTGGTATTTATGGTTCTCTCTTGAGGCATTAATGATGTTATGCCTTCCTACAACTAAGTATTTATAGTGGTGCTCATAGGAGTGGCAATAACAAGGATGAACATACTTGCAATTCATATATTATAAAGTCAAACAATGGATCCATAGAGAATCAAGGCATACAATCAAATCAAGATGTGTATGTGTATGGGATATGATGGATAGGCGTATATATGGTATTTAGTGGCTAATCCTAATTCTACTTTTACTCTTTTAAAATAATCTTCTTTAAAACTTAGAACTCTTTTCACGGGAAAACATGGGCTATCTTTATTCTCTCTTCTTTTTTTTCTTTCTTTTCTTTCTTTTTTTTTAATTTGGGAGGCGGGCATCTATGTACCCATTGTTTTAATGCTGGGACACTTGTCCATCTTTTACTCCCTTTTTTTTTTTTTTTCTCTTTTTTTCAATACTTTTGCATAGCCACATGTATCCTTTGAATATAAATAATTGAAGAGATAATGATAAGAACTTAGAGCAATTAAATGGGGTTGTCCTATAGGGTCTATTTTTTTAGGTGTTTACTCCTAATGTAGGAGAGAAACATTTTTAAAGTGGATCTAGATGAAAGTGGAAATGATCAAGGCTTACTTCCTAGAGTAGAGTAATGCATATGTGGGTGGAGTGCGTAAGTGATCTTAATTTTAAAAAGCATGACAAGACTCTCATAAGGTATATATTCCAAAGGTTGACTAAACTCAATGTAAAAGCAAGCAGCATAAATGTGCAAAGGTTTTCCTAATTCTAAATGTATCATATATGGCTTTGGTAGGAATTTAGATTTTGTCATACAAGAGCTCATCATGTAAGATTTTAGGTTTTCAAAATAAATCTCCGTAACTTAGTAATGATAAGAATAAGATAAATAGTAGCTTAGACCTTCATGTATCATTGTCGATCAATTACCTAGACTTTAGCTCAAGCGTGTGCCTCCACAAATTTCAGGTTCAGAGTAAATTCTTATATCAAAGTAGTCATATCCAAACTCGGGAGAATCCATGGTTAAATACTAGGCACTTAAAAAGAAATTTCAGTAGAGCAACTATTCATCATTTCCACTTTAAAAGATTAGAGAGAGAGAGTTCTTTAAACATACTTTAATTATTAAATCTAACACACACTATAGCTTACTAAAATAAAATTAATAGTAAAGACATACCTTAATCACGATGATAACGGGGTGCATCTCCCCCAAGCTAGTCCCTTTGATCGCATCGAGCCCGAATATAACTAGGGATGTTTTTGCATTTTTTCAAATCCTCCCCAATTTTATGACTAGATGTTTGCAATTCTTGGTGTTAATGATCTGCAATGGTGTTAATGATCTTTAGAATGAGGTAACCAGCAGAAACCACCCTAGTGGATGCCACCGATAAACTCTCTCCTTGTCATAATGTTGTTCCCGCATAATTATACTCCAACAAGAAAACCAAAACTCGAGGCTCGAATTTAATAATAGGTTAGCGGTCACCAATAAGTAATTGATTATTCTTTGAGTTGATTTGAATTGACAGGCTCTAGCAGGATTCTCTTTTTTTTTTTTTTGAATTTTCTATTTTAATTATATAGAAATTAAATATGAGTGCATGATATATAGTTCTTATTATTTTTTATGCCTCCACATAGAATATTTATTCTTATGGGGCTTAGGTTTTTCTTTCATAATGCAAGAAAGTAAACATAGATGATGTCAAGTTTACTACTACTACTACTATTATTATTATTATTATTATTATTATTATTATTATTATTATTATTATTATTATTATTATTATTATTATTATTATTTATACCACCACAAAGAATATTCCTATAGGGTTACCATAAGTTTATTCATGTAGGGATTTCAATATTTTATGATGCAAAGAAATGAAGCAATAAAGATTTTTATTTTCTTTTTAATATTTATGAAGATGAATATACTAAAGCGAAATTATTAATGTAGATAGAAATACTAATTAATTAGATAACTACCATATTACCTTATGGCAAGGGTACGGAATTTTAAGTTTACCGAATAAAACTTCTTCTTCCACTCTTGTGTATCTCTTCATCTTGTCGATGGAGGTCTTGATAGTTGCATACATCTAGTGATGATGATGTCACTTTTGTTCTTTGATTTGACCAATAGGTTAAAATAGAGCTTTTAATTATGGCTGGCAAAGATCTTGCTCAATGTACATGTTCACGTAACCCTCACTTGTAGATTTAATAAATTTTTCTCGATGTGTTGTCCCTGTTTGCAAAACCAAGGCAGAGATCAAGTGCATGGGTTCTCTGGTGGTAAAACACCAACAAAACCAAATCTATTTCTTTATTTATTCTTCTCTATCCTTAAGCACATTGAACAAGATAAAGTTGGTGTTACATGAATTGTTTATTTATGCCATAAGTGGTAGGATCAAAAGATTAAGTATTTAATGTTGCAATTAAGTTCTCATGGTAGAAAAGAATAAATTGCTTTAACCAATGGAAGGATTGTCCATCTTCCCAAGATCGAATATAATATTTTAGCTTGTTTGGTTAAGACCGAGATTATAAGAACGGTGCCATGAATAATATTAAAAGACAGATCATGTTGAGTTAATTAGGTTAATCAATTAAAAATTGTAACTCTAACATGTTTATGTTTTAATTTATGTGAACATCAAGATCAAGAGAAGAGCAAAGACCACTTACCTTAAAATATTACCTTTATTATTAGAGCGTGATAGCACTAAGTGATGAAGAGTAATTGACCGGTGGTGCTTTCCTTCTCTTGCATCTTGAGTTGTTCATAGACATCTTGACTCCTTTGTCGTATTTATTCTTTTGCCATCTTTTTGCTTCTTTGATCTTTTGACTTTTTTTTCACTCTAATTATTATTATGCCTGCAATAGATTAGTGGACAGGTATATACGAAGGAATATACAGATTTTGAACACAGGTTGCTTGTCCAAAGATTTTATTTTGTCTATGCTTAAAGAAAAGATAATATTAATATTGTTTAGCATAAATCATATTTTATACGACATGACTTAAGGCAAAATAACTTGTAGTAGAAGATAAAGTGAATGAATCATTAATGCTCATAGTTCTCTTCATTCATGATGAATGAGCTATGTCTTCTTTTTACAAAGTTATTAAAGTTAAGCATGTACTGTCGCATCTCTAATTTGAATTTATCTCAAAATATCCAATGTCTACTACAGTATCTTATCGGTTCAAAAATCAACCTAGACACCACGTCTAATTTGACTTAGGAAGGCATTCTAACCTAAGCACCACGCTTAATTCAAAAAGCCTTTGAAAGTAAAATCAATACACCTCTTAGTTCAAGAATCAAACTAAACACCTTGTCTAATTATGACTCAAGAAAACAGTTTAAACTAAGCACCATGCCTAATTCAAAAGGTATATGAAATTTCTCCAAACCTTAAACATACTATAGCAAGCAAAGGTAACATAAAAGTTTATAGAATGTTATTCAAACAGAGATGAAAGAGTATGATTAATAAATTGAATAAAGGTAGAGACAACCAATATTAGCAATATAGAATTTTCTAAATAAGACCATTCCCCAAGCTGAATTTTATAAAGTAAATGTAAGCTTGAGTGGATGTAATTCAAAATTGCATAATGGTTGTTTTGACATACCTGTGCCGCCATTAGTTATTTTCTTACTTCAAACCTAAAATGGTTAGTGACAAAAATACCCAAAGGAATATTTTGATAATTATAACTCTGCTCAATTCACAAGGGTATAACAAAAGGTGCAAGCTCAATTAAATTTTTTTTTAAGAGTGGTTATTTTGGGACACAAAGTTGTTCTTAGCAAACCTTCTGATTATCATACTTTAAATTGGTGAGGTGGTTTCCTCTAGAACATTAGCCCTTGTGCACCTATATCCATATTACAACGAGATCTATAATATTTATGATAAACATATGCATCTACAACCACCCTCTTAATGATTTTATAAACAGGTAAAATAAGGGGGTTAAAGATCTCATGTGCGGTAATATTAGAGAGACCAAAAGATTCAGGAGATTTCTCATATGTGCATGGATTTGATAAAGTGTTAATGAGATAATTCCCATGCTCATCGATGTAATCTCCCTTTTCAAACTCTAGGGATGTCTATTCATGGATGTCTATAGGTAATAAGTTTGTCTCTATTATTTTATGCCTATGATATTTATTAGATATTTTATTTTCTAGGGTTTCTCATGAATTGATGTTCCAAGATTGGTCTCATCTAAAGGTTTCTAAACTTGGGTGAGTTTTGTTTATTAATTTAAGTTCACTATTTGAATTTAAACCAAGTTTAGATGCTAGAGCTTCATCTTCTTCCATCTATTCTTTCACAATGGCATATGTATTTCTAGTATATTCTATGCATTCCTGCCATTGATGTTACTCTTCTTGGGTATTCCTATAATCGTCATGACCCTTATTTTTGAGATGTCTTGATAGATTTCTAGGATTAATATGAAGTTTAGTAGAAAGAGCATAAAAATTCATTGAGAGTCAAGGATGGGTTTAGAGATGGGTTCAAAGACATTTAATGTGAGCATAGAAGGGGAGAAGATAGAATTTATTCCTAAGTGGGTTAGCTCTCCTTCTATGGCATCATTCAACATGCCATCCTTGCATTCTTTCCAATGTCTTTTCAAGGAAAAGGAAGTTGACTACACTTTTCCTAAGATGCTCTTTTGAGAAGATCTAATGTGTATTGTTTTATGAGCATCTTAGCCAACCGGAAGTCTAAATCATTAAAGTGAAATTTTAAGGGTTTAGGATTGATAGCTAAATCTTGAGAATAGAATGATTATGTTTTAGCTACCGAGACTTCCATATCTAGTTCGGGTGATAAGATATCCCGAATCATATTAATTAGACATGGGCGTAGCTCATAGCCGTGTGTTATGATAGGTTCCATAGATTTTGGTGGCTCAAAGCTTCGCACGCATAAAGATAGATAGTCAAATAAAGATAAATAGGAAACACAAAAAATTGAAAACATCCATAAGGATGAACACAAAAATTATTGAAGAGACGGATAAAATAAGAAAAGATAAAAGTATAATACAAGATTAAGCTAAACTAAGTCAAAATCAGCAAACCGTTCCCCAAGAACGGCGCCAAAAAATGCTTGTTGGTATTTTTAACTACACTCCATTTAAATAAGTTTTAAGTAGGATTATCCGCAAGCGCACAGTATATCATACCATACGGTCACATTTTACCCTGAGGTTTTAAATATCGTATCCACAGGAACAGCTTGTGATAATGACAAAGTGTATAAACTTAACCCTACAATTAGGCATAGATCATATCAAGAAAAGAGAAATAGCTAATGTACTCTAGTTCCGACTCACCGTAAACTTTGTATAATATCGCCTTATCGGGCAAGTGACCCGAATAGGAGAAGAAACAGAGTAATCTACCTACCGACACCTACCTATCACCGTCTATCCTATCAACGGAAAGTGGACTACGAGGATTCAACGCAGCTATAAAGTCACCTACGCGAGCTACCACTATCCCGGCTAATCGTGGGACATCCACAAGTAAACCTAGCCTAGGCACCACGCCTACACTACGAAATACTACTTCAACCAAGCAATTACCAAGATCAAAGTCCTCAATATGAGATGTGAACTAAAGAACGAATATAAACGATCGCTTACTTGAATCGTAATAGTAAATACAAAAGTACCTCAACGCAGCCTCCCAAGGCGAGGAAGTCAATCCGTAAAAATACGCCCACGAAGAAGCGCCGACATGCCGAGCTCCTCCAGAATCTCTACCCTCTACTCAATCTCTCTAATCTCTAAACAAGACTAGATCTAGAAGAACTAGTCTCTCCTAATTGCTACATCTAGATGAACTAGCTAGAACTAGATGAACTAGACTAGATCAACTAGAGGGACCCTAACCCTAATCTAATGAAGAATATGAAGCCTTGGGGTGTAGAATGCCTCTTGGGGGGAGCCTTGGGCGCCATTATATAGGCCGAGGTGGAGTAGGGGGCAAGGAACCGCCACGCCGGCCGATCCGCCTTTCATCTCATGTGCACCGCCGGATCAAACCGACCTCAAATCAACGTAGGGATGCTGCGATTGGACTCCACGCAACCGAGGGAGGAAGACTCGTAAGGCGGCGGTGATCGGTGGAGTTAGGGGGCCGGCGGCCTAGGGTGGGCCGGCCGGCCCCACATTATCTCCTCTC